>JANAVB010012198.1:15946369-15949645 GCA_029216955.1 Iris pallida
ATTATGGCTCGGCCTTCCCTAGCAGGGCTAATACTCTAGCCAAAACACGCCATGGCACTATCCGTGCCACGATTTCTAGTCACCGTGTATTCCAAAACTCCACCATGGCTAATGTTATCTACCGTAATAATTAACTAAGTAATTATTTATAAAATCCAAAAATCACCATTTATTTCAAATAACTAAATTAAATAAATTATAAAATTTCGGGAAGAGGGGTTACAAATCTACCCACCTTAAATAATTTCGTCCTCGAAATTTAAGGGAAGTGTCCATCCGCTATGATAGAAAACGATTTCCATTAGCTATCATCTATTCTCATGGTCATTTCGTACTACGAATCCTTGAGAGCTTCTACCACCTTTGGTCACACTACTCCCTCAAATCTCATGTCACTAAAACTTTATACTTCCAACTAATTGCTAAAATTTCTACCACTATATATTTACTGTATATGACATCTATAATCCCCTCACATATCTAGCAAACGACCCAAAATTAGCAAGCAACAATTTACATAAGTAGCTAAGAAATATTGGTAATCCTAATAAGCATGACTATTCGTCACTCTACAATAGAAAGGACAGGAAGATAAGAAAAACGAGAGCGAATATGAAGTCTCCAGGGCGGTAGTGAGTACCCAATGATGTAGACAGAAAGAGAGTTTATAAACCCTTGACTTATTTGCTAGAATGGGATTCTCTCGTCTAGTCACTTGCTAAATCGAAGAACCCGTTTCTTATAGAAGCTTGTAATCCGTACAATACAGAAGTTCCGTTCTCGAAGTTAATTCGAACAAGGTTCCATAATGGAACAGAATTTAAGAAGTCAAGATTGTGATCTTTTCCGTGGTTATTTAAACACACGAGCAAGGGTAAAATATAATACAAGATCGTATCACAACTTCCAGGTAGATGGAATAAGGGTTACGAATGACCCCACATTCTAAGAGGTGGAGACTACATAGGTATAGGGCCTATTTCAAATAGTTTGGTTTTATAATCCAAAATGGTGGTATTATGGAGGAGTTTACTGGGTCTTAAAGGGTTCCCTGATTGGATATCAATCGTTGGTTGAATGAACCTTGATTTCAATCTATATTGGCTGGACAAGATTCGATTCATAAACTATTTCTACTAGTTAGGTTAACCTAGAATAGATTAGATCCAAGTGGTTGAAGTAGTTGCCAGTCAGGTTGGTTAGTTAGGTTCCTAAAGCGCAAATTGCGCCTTCAGTGACTTTTGTGTTTAAGTCACGAGGAGACACAATTGTGTGGCACACTAGTGACATGTGCGTAGTGGCCTTCCAGTAGATCACAACCATATATTGGATTAAAAGATTCGAGTCAAAGTTGAAGCTCTAATGAAGTCGGAAAGCATACCGGTATTATGGTAAGGGTTATAACTCGTCCTTTCGTCCTGAAAGTCGTACCATAAAAATAGAGCACAAGAGGACATGTTTGAGTGGGACATGATATACCTAGATGAAGGAGGACTCGTCTAGATCTTGCATATGAACTTTGTTGGATGGTAACAGCTGGTCTCGTGCTCCGATTATTAATGACACGGCCGGGGACACAAAATGATCTAAGGGTAAGTAGGAGTCCATGGGGCACTAATTATCATCCTTATCAATCGAAAAACCTCGTATATCCCAAAATTTTAGGAGGCTTACAGTCTACTCACCTTAGAAGCTAGGATATGGTTTTAGGAATAACAAGATTAGGAGAATTCCAAAGTCCGGGTATTGTACCTCGACTCTTGTTAATAAAGAATAAGGCACGACGTAACGGAAACGTAGATATAAGTCAAGTCAGGATCGTTCCTCAATAATTGAAAACGAGTGTGTATCATTACGCATGATCGATAATAGAATGATCCACTCGTCCACATTATACAAGAGTTACCTACGGTAACCAAATCTAAGGCACATCATTCGAAAAGATTTCTAACAACTGAGTCGTGAGTTTCTATTCATCTCATGTCTAAACTGTGGGTTTTGGTTGAGGAAAAGGTTGGGTTAAGGCTTAAGGGTTGCTAGTTAAGGCAAGCTTCTAGCAAATGATTAGGACTCACAACAATTGGTTTCTTGAGAAGAGATAGTCTCCTAGGTTGCATTTGACTAAGGGTAAAACCCTAATCATTCTCAAATTCAGATGGCTAGAAGTTCCAATAGCAGTTTGGGGGTCGAGAGGAGAATGAGTAACTCAAGGCAAGGTTCTAGTCACATGGATGGCTGATGGCAACTACACTTGTGTATACAACTATCATAGCCATAGGGATACTCTGTATCTCCCTACCAATATGAGCTTTCGTCTTTCCAAATTAGTGAAAGACAAAACAATAAAGAGTTAAAGGAAGATGTCACTGAATACAATTACGTGATTTAAAGACGAATGTATAATTCAAGAGGAATTGTCAATGCAGTCGCGGACGAGATCATAGAGTCTTACATCTTAATCAATGCAGGTTAATCAGAGGGAGAGCAAACCAAGTGCACTACGGTTGATCAGACCGTAATACATCGATTCTGATTAGACAATATGTTAATAGGCATCCCCACTAAACATATGTCTTGAATCAAGCTCGAGAACAGGGTGAGCTTGCAAAACTAGGCTGTAATAGCAGCATTGGTTAAGATAGTCAAAATACAAGTATGCGAGATTTTTGAAAGGAGGCACATAATTCGAGTTTTGTGAGAATCAAAACCTTACTCGTGTTCTTGCTTATATGGTCATCCTACTATCTTCTTATCCATAAGGTCTTGGTCGACTAATGATTTATGGACTTCTGAATTTTATATTCTAGGTAAACCTATTAGTGCTAGTCAATTTCCTCATCAATAGATCACAAGGTCGACCATGGAATGCTAGGTTGCGAGACATGCCACACAATTTGTAGACCTTTTACTAGTATTGGCTTTGGATCTTATAGGACACACATGGCATTTTCCTATTCTCTATGGTATCCTAAACTTGTAACCATGTCTGAAGTCATTTCACCGAGAATTATGCCTCGCCCGTCTACTCGGGCGGTGGTAAACCCTTGGTTCCGTGATTCAGATGATACAAGGTCGAACACTTCTTAACCTATCCAGTATGACTCAAGGTAACTACGATCAAAAGAGGACCACTAGCCATAGTTTTAGCAATATTCTATAACCTATATTTTCTTAAACTAATCCCAACTCTAGGGATCGTGCCTCGCCAGTGCGCTGCTGGCTGCAGTGAATCCATAGTCTCCATAATTCGAATAAATGGCGACAGTGCGTTGTCAC
>JANAVB010012198.1:15949658-15972158 GCA_029216955.1 Iris pallida
TACTATTCGAACCACCTATTAGCATCTTTATGTCTGGTTGGACTTGTATTCGATTATGTGTTGGATTATGGATTCACTTGTATTGTTGGGCGGAGAAATACTTGAGTAGACATGTGAACACTCCTAATTTCGAACCACCCCTCTGTGAACTATATTCGAACAATAGACATCCCACACTTGGCTAGGTGTACGATGTGCCGAATTTACCCCTTAGCCGTTTACATGTCTATCTCAGTATTTTTAAACACACTTGGAGTATTGACTAAAATCATCACTAGAACCATCATGGGTTATTATTACCACTTTATTCGAACTACCTTATTAGAACATTGATTGGATTCACATTCGACTCATCTGTATTGGACTCACATTGGAATTACATCGACTTATATCATATTGTCTGGACTTATATCATGTTACTCTAGTTAAGCTAGCTTTTATTACAGTCTTCCTTACCATGTTTCTTCTTGTTTGTTACATTACTTCACTTGTACGTTACCTGTTGCTCTACATCTTTACCTGTATAAAACTTTCATGTTCATCAATATAACTATCTATAACTGCTTTATAGTCTTTGCATTTACTTGGAATTTCTAGATGAGTTGTACTCGTTCCAATTCTGACTGGATACGTTAAAAATATTATAGATGCTTACCCTGAGCACACTTGCCTTACTTGCCTTGGATCCGAAGATGGTATAGCTACCTTTGGGCCCGACTCTCAGGAGTGATCGGGAGACTAGCTAGTAGACATGTTTAGATTTCATGTTGAACTTGAATTATAATAACTTGAGATATTGAGTTGTATTGAGTTTGTTTGAGATTTTACTTTAGTAGTGTTATTTAGTTGTTGTTGTTTAGTCTTATTAGTTATAAACTTATGTTTATCTTATCATGCTTAGACTATGATGAGCTTCATTATATCTACTTGTCCTCCGTTCGGAGTCGAGATTTTGACAAGTATATTATATAATTGCGTGAGTTATTGTTTAGATAGTGACCTAGTACAGCGTTCTCCCGCTCGATTCTGCGGCGTAAGCTGGGCTCTGTTACGCACTTGTACCCTTACACTGGGTGCAGGTCATGACACAAAACAAGTATATTCTATTACAAACACGAGGTTCAAGGGCGATAGGAGAAATAAGGAAATTTAATGGCAGTTGTGATTGAGATTCTAATACACTATCCTATTGCAGGCTTGTTCGGTACAGTAACGTAACTGAAATGATTTAATCTCGACCTGCTTGGACACCACAAAAATATATCTCGCCCTAGCCCCAAAATACATAGGACTATGAATGCAAGCATGCCGGCAAATACGATCTAGAATAAGTTTCTAATTTAATTTACTTACGCTAGATGTACTATGCTGAAGAGGTATACTAAACCTATATCACAACTATATCTCAATCCACATATATGTAAATAAAACAAGAATGAACGATATGTAATATAGTCGACCGCCCTATAATATATATATATATATATTATATAATATATATATATATATATATATAATTATATATATATATATATATAGATATATATATAATATAATATATATATAAAACCTTTGACATAAGTATATTAATATGTATACAAAAATAATCTAAGATAATTTTCTTAAATTTTCTAAAACTAAATGTGATGCCTGTAGAGAATTTTAATAGAATAATTTATAACCTTATACTATAAATTTAATATTTACTTACTAGTTCCCATATAGAAAAATATATCATGCAAATGTTTACTAACTCTTTATAACTATGAAAATGCCATAAACTATAAAAGAAATTGAGGTAATAAAATTTCTAAAAATAGGGATATATATATTTTTTTTTGAGGTAATAAAATTTCTAAATATATATATATATATATATATATATATATATATATATATATATATATTAATATATATATATAATATGGTAAAAAAATACTAACATTAGCTATTGTTCCCAAAGGAACAGTAGAAACTAAATCTCAACGGCTTTATTTCCTCTTCCCCCCCCCCCTCCTCCCCCCGCGTATCGAACACTCAAGAGGAGAATGGAATTGAATCAAATCTGGAAACAAATCATCCCAATCCTTATCAAATTCAAACTCATATCAGATTCTCTCCCAACCTAGGTAGTTCCTACGCGGAATCAGAGTAGATATCGGCCCAAAAAATAGGACTAAAACTCGGGTATAAATACGTAGCAGCGACAAGGGTTACTTCATCCAATTCTCTTCGAAACATCACCCCAACCCCAAACTCTCGACACCAGAGCAAGCTCCAATCACCGGCGCCCTACTAGACCACCTGTTCACCGCTATCGGGCATTGTGTTGCCGAAAAGGATCAAAAATCTGATAGGACAATAGAGTACCCTGTTTTCTAGGCTTCCAGGTACCATACTTTTGAGACGGGTTTCTCTACTGTTGTTCGATAATCTTTCGATCTATCGCTTCCTGTGTAGAGGCTACATAACCCTCACCAAACCCCTTTAATTAGATTTTCCATGTTAGGTTTATACAGTTCATGAAAATTATTGAAAAATCAAAAAAAATCACGAGAACGACAGAGCCTTAACACGGTCCCAAACCCTAGTTTGGAAGGGAGATCTCGAACCAATCAATTAGAATTTTTGAAAACTAATTTGAAACAGTGATAGATAACATATACGAGAGTAAAACGCTTCTTGTAGAATTATTTTTCATCTATTGAACAGAAAGTTATTTGATTTTAAAATCCCCGAAAAACCTATTTTTGAAAAATTGAATTCTTGAAAAAAAAACTTTTCGATATGGCATGCGCCCCGACAAACCGGGCGATGTGGTCGTAACCCATGAGCATCGAAAGACGCATATGGATGTTTTCGACGTATGGGATTCGACAGAACTCAATTTCATTGTACGTGCACGACAAAATCGAGGTGTATCGGTTGAGATATCCCATATCGGTCCCTTTGCAAACTAGCCCATAACTTTGTGCATGCTCGTCATCTTATGACGAAACTTGCGCTACCAAGACCGTGTCATTTTTTGGGTCTTGTGGCCAAGTTTGGTTCGATTCTAAGAAGGTCGACCGGAACGCTCTTTTAGCGGGCCCATAACCCGATCCAATGGGCGAATTTGTGCACGGCCACCGAAATCCAACTTTGGATATACGGCTGGGTTCATATCGTCAAACCCGACCCATAGACATATAGTTTGATGACTTTAGAGACCATGGGTACTGGCATACTTTTCGATGCAAAACGGGTCCAAACGACGGATATAGTTTTAACCCAAAATATTAATTTTGCCCATGTGTCCAGAATTAGACTTTTGGTTTGGTGTTTTTAGACATATCGTTTATACCAAAAATGTTTGTGATGTTTATTTCAGTATACGGTGACGTTTGCGGTATTTGATTTTCGTTGCTACCGATTTTGAGTACTAGAATTTGCTAATTTTGTGTACCACCTTCAGGCAAGATACCTTGCCATTATACTCTGTCATTTATTACTATTTTATTCTGTTATTTTATTTAGTTTTATTTTATACTGCATTTTTCTATTACACTGTGGGTCCAAGTCATACTTGGGTGCAAGCGACTGTACAACAGGAGACCCAAGAACCCTCAGTCATCCAGACTAAGCAGGCTACTGCAGTACCACCAGGAGGGAATGTACTACCACACACCACCACCATTCCTTCAGCAGTTTCCACCTCAGTTCGAACCTCAAATGACTACACCACCGGCTGACGAAAACCCCACTACTCAGTTCCTGCACGCCATGATGCAGGTTCAGTGGCATCAAACTGAGATGAGGCAGAGTATGATGGCAGCTCTGGCTAGACCCCCACCTCCACCTCCTGCACTCGTAGCAGCACTAGCTCTACATCCATATAAAGGCTCTATCAAGAACTTCATGGAGATGAACCCCAAGCCCTTCAGAGGTAACAATTCAAGGATAGGGAAATCAATCTCTTCTACTTTGATAGGAAAATCAAAAGATAGGGTTTGCAAAAGGAAACTAAAGTAATCATCTCACTCTGCTTCGATTACTACCAAAATTATCCGAAGTCCAGATATACTACTACCAAACCATGATCATAATTTTCCCAATTATGCCTCTCTCTCTCACAAGTTTAGATTACTACTACAAATTATGATCTTCAATCATGAAAATCAAACCCTTATATGACTACTACCAAAATCAAAAAATTTAGTCATGAAGATGACTACCCATGAAGCATATTCTTTGTTATAACCCCTCGATTCTCCTTTTTTCTGGATTTATAATCCTTTTTAACTTAGTCATCTTGAAAGTCAAAATTCATGTACCTTATCCTTAATTTAAATCTGAATCCTTGTATCAGGATTCATAAAATCCTTGGACATTGTCCAAATCTATACTCTTCGTATTAATGCCACTACAATATAAAATTCATTCCTTATTATTTAAATCAACCTCAACATATCCTTCAATTTGTACCTTCAAATATTATCCTTCTAAAATTTAGAAGTCTCACAAGGTCTTAAAGTTTTCCTATAATTCGAAAATCTTATGTCCTACTAGTTCTTAATCATTCCCTTATAAATCCTTTGTTCAATTTAGTATCATCACTGTATGCAATCATAATCTCCTTTCTATGTATTTTGGGTCCCTAAATTCAGTATCTTAGTCTTAATTCAAATATGAAATATTGCAAGATTCAGTAACTTAAAACATTCAAGTTCTCAAAACCAAATCGCCCTCGAATATCCTCATCATTTTTTATACAACTCCGATATCTTACAGTCGTCACCATTAATGTATATTCCACCATCCTTCTTTCTTGAAATCCTCCTACGCCTTTTGTAAAGTAATTAATACTCAAAATAATTCTCTAAATGTAATTGTTTCCAAATTGTTACTACCGGTGTTTTGAATTGTTTCCAATCTTTGTTATACCTTCCTCCTAGTAATTCTTTCTTAATGTTCAATGTCCCATATTCCTATGATTACCACATGATAATAAATTCCATCCCTTCCGAGCTACATGATTATGATACTTCATCGACCTTCCAAAGTAGGGAGATACGAGAATTCGAAAGAGCTCAAAGTATAGCTAACAAATTTAGATATGAGATAGTTGATCAATATAAATAAGACAGAGTTAACTAAGACGAAGAAATAATGATAAGACGAAGAAATGATGATAAGAATTTGTTTTGTCTCATCTGGTCATAACAAAATCGTTTTCCTTCCCTCTTCTTGCACTTGTCCATAATCAACAAAAGCAAAACTCTCAACCTTCAAGGTGTTCACCTTGTCTAAAATCAAACTCTCCCTCACTAAATCCTCTTCGTGACTCCAAGTCACTAATTATCAACTACTGGTAAACTTGTGGCCTAATTTTCATACCTGAGGTCCTTTATCTAATTAGTATCCACATAACTTCATTTAGAATTTTACGTCTAAATTTGTCGGAGTCTTCTAATATCAAAAAAAATTCATCACTCTTATCATCCACAAATGTTAACTCTATGTCATTTGAAGCTTTCTAATAATGGGTCATAGAAATCTAGTCCCAAAATCATTCCTTACCCAATTTAAGAAATTTCATTTATTATTCATAGTCAAAATTAAATATTGACAATCATGTAGAAATTATAATTCCTATATATGTAACTGTTTCTTAAAATTTCATGTGTCAATAATTGATCCAAGTTGTATAACTTTCTGGCCTTGTCAGATCCTCTAAATAAGTTATAAACCTTAAGTATCCATAATCCAATTCTCAGTCATTATTCCTGCAATTTTATTCTAATCCTTCTACTATTTTTGTCTCGAAAATTCCTTAAACCTTTGGAGTTACATTCCTTATAGAATGATCGCATCTCGTGCCGCCCTCTTGACTACTCAAACAAGAAGGACAATTCAACATTTCTTCGATAGCTCTTACCACTATAAAATTATATAAAATGCCTCTTTAACATTTTCCTTGTCGCAAGTCCATTCAACATTATCCTCTAATCCTTTAAATATATAACCCACATCTATTAGAAATTCCCAGCATGATTATGTAATCCTTTATTTGTTTCTTTGAATTCCTTTGTTATATTTTGTTTATTTCTCAACCCATTCGACAAACTCTCAAGCCCTAATGTAATATCTAGATCGAAATTCAAGTTTTCTGAATATAACCTAAAATAATTCTCGACCTTCTTGTATAAGATTTGAGTAATCATTTTCTCCTTTGAACCCAAATAGTTATAAGCCCACCTTCTACTCTCTCGTTCATTCTAGAGTCCATAAAACTCATCTTCGTGCAAGAATTGGGTTCGACAACGGACAGATATTCAAAAATCAGGTGAGCAAAAATAAGTAAAATTAGACTCAACAGAGTTTTGAAGTAAGATTCTCCGGGGTCATCCCTGGAATCTATCAAGAGATCCTAATATGTGATTGAGTACCAAAACTCTTAGTATATTTATAATTCAAATCCTAATCCTAGGGCAGGCTCGCAGTAGTACGGCTAAGCCTAAGTACTACCACAACTTCGCTATAGTTGCAAAGACCTACCTGCATGGGCTACCATAAAAACGTGTCACGATCTGTACCCGGATATTCGAATACAAGTACGTGGGCCACGCCCAGGCTACGTCGCAGTATCGGCGGTAGAACGCTGTCAAGTACCCAATAAATATCTATAAACATATATGACCTACAACAACAACCTATACTCCAATCGCATACAACTAAGGAAGATATAAAATATGAAAGATAGAAATAACACTGAATCAACTAGAGTCTACAAAATGATCATATGTGACAAGAATGTATCCAAGACAATTCGATAACGAAAGTACAATCTAAATAAAGAAACAATGGCCTAGAGCTCCCAGAAGTCAACTCACGGTCAATGAGACATCAATATCTGTCTCAACTAGCATCGTCCTGTAGTGCAAGAATGTGGGACATAACAACTCCTAAAAATATGGTTATCCAGTCAGGATTGGAGCAAGTACATAAACTAACAGTAGTTTCATTAAATTGACAAAAACTAATAACAGAAAGCAATAAAATACAAGATGGATAAGTAAAACTGAATAGTAAAAAAGTAGGAAAATTATGTGAGCATGTCATGGTAACAATGTATAAGTAATCAGGAGTACAGTGTAACAGCATATAATAATCTGGAATAGAACATGTAATACTACTAGACAGTACCTTGAGATATTAGTTTATTATGTGATCAGCTTGGGACGAATCAGGCTATCCATATGACTGACTATACACAAGAACAAGCACAGGTAAACCTAGAAATCAGGCCAACCATATATGAAAACCATGCACAAGTACAAGTAAGGTCAGGCTATACCCTATGTGTGGCGAGGGTGAGCTATGCACAAGTGAGTAAACAAGTAGGGGTATGATCACATAATCTCCTAATATCTCTCCATCCCCCGACTAGTATAATGGATACAACCATGGCACGTTATGACACGGAATTCTCTAAGAGGGTAGCAAATCTCCTTAGGAATCAGTGTCCATATAAGTACAAGAACAATAATCAAGACGAGTCAAGTACCAGTATACCAGGATAACCAGGAATAACATCACATGACAAGATCCAAGCTATACCAATTCGTGTACTCTCGTGTCAGGAATAAAGCATAATACTACCAACTGATATCATAGAGATTATCAAGGTAATAAAAACTATCAGAGAATGTACTCGCCTCAATTTGGTTGGAGTCGACGTGCGCTACACGAACGTGTCGACACGGAATAGGTACGATGCTATGCTCCACAAGATGGTCCCAAACGATGGCACAGGCGGTTCCATTGAGTCAAGAATAGTCCAAATAGCCTAGTTTGGTATATAGATGTCCAATCAGAGTTTGGCACGATAATCTAATCAAGAATGAAAAACGACTATAATAGTCGCGACCTGCGATTTTTAAGGAAAAAGTATAACTAAATACATATATCCATTTTAAAATTATATAACTTAGTAACTATAATTTGTTGATCACAATATTTTTATACAATAATTAAAGGCCTAAAAAATCATATATATATAATAATATATATATATAATATATATATATATATATATATATATATATATATATATATAATATAATTATTTTAATCCAAAAAGCTATTTATAATATCCATAAACTGTATTTTTATTAATCGTAATATTTTTAGGTATATATCTTAAATATAGAAAATCTTTCTAGTAATAAATCTCCAATTTGTCAAATCATGTTTTTTGGGTCAAAACTTATTACTAAATTTTAGAAACAAAATTTTAGATATTTCTACATAATTCCAAAATAAACAATACCAGTAATACATTAATAATAATAATTTTATTATTATTATTATTATTATTATTATTATTATTATTATTATATTATTATTATTATTCAAAAAAAATAATAATAATAATAATATAATAATACATATAGATATACATTTAAATATTCAAATTGCTTATTCTAAAAGGTCCAGCCTATTGGCCAAAATTCAGCAGCCCAAGCTAATCTATGATTAATTCCTTTCTCCCTTTTTTTTAGACATTGGGCTCAACCCAGCCCACTAAATAAGCCCTAACTATCATGTGATTAATCCAAAAACCAACTCTAAATACATGGGCAGAGGGGGTCTGCTGAGATACCACTCCATTCCTAACACTGTGTTTGGGAACATTTGTGGGGAGGGAGAGGAAAATTTGAGGGGAAGGAAAATGGAGGAGAGTAAAATGAAAGGAAAGTTAATTTTTCCTTCCTTTGTTTGGATGGACAAAAAGTAGGGGAAGGAAAAGTTTAAAAATATTTTTTTATTTGTTTATGGATATAGGTATAATTACTATTTTTTCCTTGGTATTCTCAAATGATGCTTTAATATTAACTTTTTGATGGGTGGTGGGGTAAATTCACTCAAATTCCTCTCATCTCTCTCCATTTTCCTCCCACATTTGGGAGAAAAAAATTTTGGTAGGACCCACCTACTTTTTCCTCTCAAATTTTCCTCCCCATGTTCTCTCCCCCTTTCCAAACACCATCATTTAAAATTTTTCTCTCACTTTCCCCTCAACTTTTTCTTTCCTCCCACTTTCCACCCTTCCCAAACAGTACCTAAATTTCAAAAAAATGATAAGGGAGAGGAAAGGGAGCTGGTTCACTAAATTCCTAATTAATGGCAGAAGAAAAAGGGGAGTGAAGCTGAACACCAATACCCTTTTTTCAAATAAGAAGAGAGAGAATAGAGGCGCAGGGAGAGAGCGGGGAGAAGAGCAAAGGAGAGAGGGGTCTCAAAGTGGGGTCTCGGCGAAGGAAGATGCCGGAGGGTGGGCAGCTCCCCATGGGCGGTCGTCGCGTCGGGAGGTTGGCTTGGCCTCGCGCTCGCCGACGCAGATCTGGAGGCTCGACGAGGCGCGGCACTAGGTCAGGCGGCGGAGGGATCGTGCGCCAAGGCGGAGGTCGACGGAAAGGTGGGCGGTTACCCCCAAACAGGTGCGGGAAACGGTCGGAGACTCGCAGGCGGTGGGCGGCGCGGTCTCGACCCGACCTCGGCAGACGGCGTAGGAGGACGACGAAGCTTGGGATCGAGGCAGTGCTTGTGGCTGATCTGGCTCGGCCATGAGGCTCAGGCGGCGTAGAGGAACACGCGGAGGATGGCGGCGGTCATAGGTGAGTTGGGTTTTTAGAGTTTGGTGGTGGTGTTATCGGTGCGACGATGATCGATTGTTTTGTTCTTCTCCTTCCTTTTTTTTTGTAATGGTGATGGTATGATATGTTGTGGTGGTTTGGGATGCTGGCTAAGTTGGCTAGGTCGGAAGGCTGGAGGTTGCCGGGAATGGCAGGGGGCTAGTGGTGGTCATGCTGGTAGTAGAGGTGGATGGTGGTGGTGCGACAATGGCGAATGGGGGTGCTAGTGGAGTAACCGGTGGTGAAGTACGGGATAATGGCAGTGATGTGGTCTTGGTCGGGGGGGTTTGGCCGGCGTTGGTCAGGTCTGGTGGCGCTGGGGGTGGTGATATAGTTGATGTTGGTTTTAGTGACAGTGAGGGTGTGTGGTGAGGCTGTGTAGTGGTGGCATGGAGATGATGAATATTGGTCGGAAACAGTGGTAGCTATGGCTAGGCCGGAGTGGTGACAATGGAGACGATGGCAGTGAGGGGTTGAGAAGAGGCCTAGCTGTTGTTGGGGCGACCACTGGCCGTGGGGTGGAATTCGTGGAGATGTCGGGAGAGAAACGGCTGTTGGAAAAAAAAAAAACTTTAGAGGGGTGGCGGTTGAACAATGTATAGGAATTAGGAATTTTGTTATGATGTAAAATATTAGGAGTGTCCAATATTTATAGGGAAGGAAAGGAAACCTAAAAGCTAAGTGTAAATGTAATAGAATTTGTGGGAAATAGTGAAATACTAACTACTAACACTAATTGCTAACCATAACCTTTATTGCTATCCATTTAATTTAATTAGTTAATATATATTTACCTACTTTTGGCAAGCATTAATTTACTTAAAACATATTCATAATGTATGTATATATTCAAGAAAATGAGCTAAAATCTCTTCTCACATATAAATGTAATTACTTACTATTTATAGGAATTCAAGAAATGACAGGGATTTATTTAGGACAAAATCTAGTAAAATATAGCTTTCTCAAAACCAAGACCAAACAAGCACCGATAGCATAATATGATCGAAATATGTTGTATTATACGATTTTGAAGATTTAGGAAAAGTTAGAAAAAAAATAGAAAATTTAAAATTTGGAAAAAAAATCCAGAAATTCGGTAAACGAAGGTTACACGCATGCCTAGTAACTGTCCTCTCTGTCTCAATTAACTATACAGGTATCAACTCAAGTCAAATACAAGTAACATGTCAAGACATATCAATGAAGTGGCACAGGACTAAGCAATACTATCAGAACCTACACATGAAATGACGGTGATATATAAATAAAGAAAATAATTCATGTGCACGTAAAATAAGAAAAATAGCAATGGCATGAACATGAGAAGCAGGTAATCGAATATGCCAGAAAAGAAACAACAATATGGAAATTACAAAAAATATTGTACTGTTTGGCAAGGTATACTTGCCTAGAGTTTTATCCAAGCTGCTGAGACTGCGGTACCAAATGTCACATCCATGCCTAGGCACATGCTACAATTCATAACTAATCTACAAAATCCTAAACCATGCAACCAAGAATCAATATATACAATGTATACATCCACATCTATATACATATAGGTCATCTTTACTAGAGTTTAATCTAAAAAAAATTCCTTTATCAATAACCTATATATACTTTAGGAAGTTAATAAGGTTATTCTAATAATAATATATAAACTCTTGGAAATTAATATAAATATAGTTACTTTATATTTACTTAAATAGACTTAGAAATTTACATATACAATTAAGAAAACACATATGTCAATCGGTAAAATAACTTATATAAATATATTTTTTTCACAAAGATACATTTGCGAGCACATATTAATTTATAAGAGAAAAAAAATTATATTTAGATTATTTTAGCAAAATACTTAAGGTAATTAAAGTAATACAGATTTTAAACCACAAATAAGTTTTTATATATGTTACTTATAAAGATTGTTACATACATCCTTATATGTAAGATTCGTATTAGGACTATTTTAGAAAAAGAAAACTTGTAAGTATTATTATATAACATAGAAGAGCTTAACATAAATATATAAACATATACATATAAACATAACACCTCTATCTATATTTAAATACACACGTAAATAATCTACATATAATTTAAATTCATAGCATGTAGTTTTAGATAACAATATAAAATTACTCGTAAAAACCTATATCGTATAGTCTATCCTCTAATTGTAACCAATACTGTATCTATTAGACATATTTACTAAATTCTATGTTTAAAGTATATTCTAGCCTTTGCGTCTACTTTTCGAGCTTTCAAACGGATCCTATTTTCGTGTCCGGAAGCTCCCGAAATAGCAAAAATACTGAAACATATTTATTTTTCGAACATCTGATGCTCAAATAATTTTAAAGAAAATTATAAAATAAATTTGGCTTAATACTTTAGATATTTGGAAAGCTATCTTTGATATAGTTCTGTTAAAAAATGAAGAATTAATTGGAGACCTGAGTTGGACGTTATGGCCTTTTGAAGTTGCCATGAATGCTAAAAATTGAAGTTGAATATTATGACGAATTTGGATTGTTTTGGATTACAAAAAAATTAATATGTTTTCTTATGATCAATCTTAGCTTCTTTTATTATAATTAATCAATGACATGATTTTTAGATTATGGTTTGATATTTATTTGGTGGTAGATTATGCCATGGGAAAGAATTAAGAAGTGGGTTTTTCAAAAAACTTAACAAGAAGTCGTTGGAGATGATTCTTGATTGCTTCTTCTTCCTTGGTGCGCTCCTCCTTGCTTCCTCTTGATGTGCTCATCCTCCTTGCTCTTGAGATAATGGAGATGGTGATTTGGTAGGGTTTGATATTGTAGACGAAAAGGAGAAACTTTGTGATAGACACGAATACGATGTACAGACACAATTGGGGACGATGGTGGATATTGGTTATCGTGGCGGCTGGAGAAAAAACAAAGGAAAAGTTCTCCTTAATTAGGTAAAGATGACAAACAAAAATTATAGTAGATAAGGATCAAGAATCCTAATGGATAAATCTTTCAATTTATTTAAATCAAAATAAAATTTAAAAACTAAATTAATTTAATCTTTAATTCAATAATAAATTACAATAATAGTTTAGGTTACTATATAGTATTACCAAAATAGTTTAAACAATAATACTATCAGAAATTTTTTAAAATCCATATTTGATTACGACAATAATTTTAAATTATTAGTAGTATTATCAATGTAATTTAAGCAGTATTTGATACTTATCAAAAAATATTAAAATCAAATGAATCTTGAAAACTAGATAAATCTAATGTAAATCCAATTATTGATCACACTAATAATTTAAAATAATATTTAATATCATCAAAATAATTTTAAGCTTTTTTATACTTATCAGAAAAACTTAAAGAATATTTACATAAATCCAAATCTCATTTTAAAAATTAATCTAGCAAATATTTTTATTGCTCAAAATATTTATGATTATTTCTTTTATAGAAATTTAGAAGAAATTTATTTTCTGACACAATATTTAAAATTAAAAAATAAAGCCAAAATATTAATTAAAAATTTTGGGGGTTTACAGTATTGGCATAGGCACATGAGGCGGCTCATGCTACTTCCGGTGCTTATGCTCCCTATATACTCTCATCTTTCCATGACTCTCGGTTCTTCCTGACTGTCGATTTCCTCCTGAGACACCATCAGGTGACTGTCGGTTCCCTCCTGAGACACCATCACTCCTTAGTGACTCAAAAGGACATGGAATCATGCCAACTATGATACCACTCTCATTATCCCCTCTCTACTAGCATCAGTAGATCCATCCTCGAAGAAGAAACTCAACTCCGTCTTTCCCCATAAAATGGTTCAAACTCCCGGAAGGTCATGTCCATGCTGACAAACGACCTTCGTTCATTAGGACACCAACACTTGTATCCCTTTTGACTTGATGAGTAGCCCACAAAAATACATTTAACTGCTTGTGGATCTAACTTACTCACCATCGATCTGTGATCTCTCACGAAACATGTGCATCTAAACACTTTGGGTGGAATACTAAAAATATTTGAGCCCAAGAGCATCTCATATGGTGTTTTCAACCCTAATACTCTTGACGGCATCATGTTGCTTATATAAGCTGTTGTCATAACTTATAGAACTGGGGATTCCCAGGACCCTTACTTTGGTGTGCGTATTGATCGATAGAAAGTTAAACAGATTTAATACGTGTTCTAACTC
The DNA here is from genome assembly GCA_029216955.1 of Iris pallida. Classification (NCBI taxonomy): domain Eukaryota; kingdom Viridiplantae; phylum Streptophyta; class Magnoliopsida; order Asparagales; family Iridaceae; genus Iris; species Iris pallida. The sequence continues at coordinate 15,963,554 of JANAVB010012198.1, forward strand.
TTCATAGACGAAAACTAGGGTTCACGAATTATAACTGCGGCAGAAAGAAGACAAGTAATTCCTGGCAATCTCGAGCGGACGACCCTAAGATCTTCTGCACGTATTCCTCCTCGAGTTGGACGTGTGGGCGATGATCTCCCAACCTTTCTTCTCCTTGGCAGCCGTCTCTTTCTCTCCTTACGTGAATCGTGAATTTAGAGAAAGCTTCAGATTTCTGATCAGTAATTTGGCGGCCAGAGAAAGGAGAATATATATAGGCTACGACAGGGACCATAAGGAAAAATTAGGGTTAGGCCTCCTAACGGATCTGGATATCCCGTGTTCAACCCGAACACACAATCCAGGCCCACTAACAATAGCTCGGTCCACTAATGAGCTATTGTTGCACTACCTCCCTAATCCTAAATTATGTTTGTGGGCTCCTTTTTATTATATGCTCGCATGGCTCCCCATGTTAATATATCGTATGTCCGTCGATCAAATTAAATTACTGACAACTATATGGATTCGACATCTTTTATCCTTAAGTAGTACCGCTCAACTTTATTTGTCATGTCGGATATAATCCACCTGCAGGGTTTACATGACAATCCTTATGAGCTCTTTAAGGGGACATCATCAACCCGATGTATCGGGACATGGATTCCATTTATAATCAACAGCCCATCATACATACAATGTTATTGCCCAATTCATAGAGGTTGTTGATCCATAATAAATCTCACTCTTTCATGAGTCAAAGTAATACACACTGCATATACATGTCTATTATTATCCGGATTAAGAGCACAAGCATCCATAATAACAGAGGTGTTTGTTCTCTTATGTAGTCAGTACAAAAAGAACAACCTCAAGTGATCATGTTCAATACACACAGTGTACTAGTGTAAACCTATAGTCAAAATAGACTAATACCATATTACACTACAACCTTTCCAATAGATTGTCCAAGTCCATCTTGGTTGTGAACTATTTATATACTTCATAGGGAACTGATAATATGATCTTCTGTGTGACACCACACACCATATTATCTACAATATAGAATATCATATATTTGCATTAATACTTACAACAAATACAATATGTAAACATTTGCCCATATGATTCTCATTCAAAATTCAAGGAAATAAGGTTACTACAAAAGTGATGCTTTCAGTATAAAACCCTAACAATCTCCCACTTATACTCAAAGCATTTCTTTTCAGTATACTGTTACAAATCTCTCACTTATACTTAAAGCCATGCTGCTACACAGCTGACTCCCATTCCCTCAATATGACTATCAAAAGCCTTAGCTGGTAAGCTCTTTGTAAATGGATCAGCTAGGTTGTCGGCTGATGTTATCTTGATCACTACAACTTTTTCTTTCTTTACGAAATCTCGTATCAGGTGGTACTTGCGCTGAATGTGTTTACCTGTCTCATGGGCTCGTGGTTCCTTCGAGTTTGCAACTACACCACTATTATCATAATAAAGTGTAATAGACTTAGGCAAACTAGGTACCACATCCAAGTCCAACAGAAAGTTTCTGAGCCAAACCGCTTCTTTGACTACCTCAGAGGCTGCCACATACACGGGTTCCATGATGGAATCAGCAATACATTTTTCTTGATACTCCTCCATACAATGGCTCCACCTCCCAAAGTAAATACATAACCTGAGGTAGATTTCCTGGAATCCATATCTGACTGAAAATCTGAGTCTGTATACCCCAAGGAAACTAAACTATCTGCCTGGTAAACTAGCATATACTCTTTAGTCCTTTTTAGGTACTTCAAAATATACTTTACGACAGTCCAGTGCTCATGTCCTGGGTTAGACTGATATCTGCTGACCATGCCTACGGCAAAGCAGATGTCTGGTCTCGTACATAGCATTGCATACATTAAGCTTCCTACTGCTGAAGCATAAGGAACTGCCTTTATGTTCTCTCTCTCTTTAGCTGTCCTCGGACACTGCTCCTTTGATAGAGCAATTCTATGTCTAAAAGGTAAGAAACCTTTTCTTAGAATTTTGCATACTAAAACGAGCTAGTACAATATCGATATAGGAAGCTTGGGATAAGCCCAACATCCTTTTCTTGCGATCTCATAGAACTTTGATCCCAACATGTGACCTACTTCTTCCAAGTCCTTTATATCAAATTGTTTGGATAACCATACCCTTACGTCAGATAACACCTTCACATTGTTTACAATGAACAAGATGTCATCCACATAAAGTACTAGGAACACCACCACATTTTCGTCACACTTTCTGTATATACATGATTCATCCTGACATTGATCAAATCCATAGGATTTTATCACCTGATCAAAACATATGTTCCAAGATCTGGAAGCTTACTTAAGTCCATAAATGGACTTCTTGAGCTTACAAACAAGATGCTCTTGGCCCTTTTCAATGAACCCGTCTAGTTGTTTCATATAGATGTCTTCCTGAAGACTTCCATTAAGGAAAGCTGTCTTGACATCCATTTGCCAAATCGTATAATCGAGATGAGCTGCAATAGATAAAAGAATCCGGATAGACTTAAACATGGCTACTGGAGAAAAGGTTCCCTCATAATCGATACCCTCTCTTTGAGTAAAACCTTTTGCTACAAGCCAAGCTTTAAAGGTTTCAACCTTACCATCTGATCCTCTTTTTCTCTTATAGACCCACTTGCATCCAATGGCTTTTACACCAACGGGTGGTTCTACAAGCTCCAGACCTGATTAGAATCTATAGATTCTATTTCAGATATCATTGCTTTTTGCCAAGACTCTGCATCTTTATCTTGGAGTGCTTTATTGTAGGTACAGGGATCATAATCTTGTTCCTCAGGGACGAAGACTGACGCTCTCCCAAAAATATATATCTATCAGGTTGTATTACAACCCTCCCACTACGACAAGGCACTATCGGTTGTGGTGTAACATTTGTCACATGTTGTGCAGTTATTTGTGGTTCATCCTCTTGTACTGTTGGTACTGAAGTACTTGGTGTCTTACCTCTCAGGTCTTCTAGAACAACACTACTTGTGGGTTTATGGTTCATCACATAGTCTTCCTCTAAGAATCGGGCATTGGTGCTACCAATGACCTTCTGATCCTTAGGACTATAAAATAAACCTCCTTTCGTTCCTCTTGGATAGCCAACAAACAAGCGTACTTCTGTACGAGATTCCAACTTATCTGCTTTTCTATTCAGCACATGTGCTGGACTACCCCAAATGCGAACATGTTTCATACTAGGCTTACGTCTAATCCACAGATCTGTGGGAGTAAGAGGTACTGACTTAGAAGGAACCAAGCTCAAAATATAAGCTGTAGTCTCTAAGGCATATCCCCAAAACGAATCTGGTAAATTCGAATAACTCATCATTGATCTAACCATCTCCATAAGAGTTCTATTCCTTTTTCGGCTACACCATTCTGCTCGGGCGTTCCGGGTGCAGTCAATTGAGATGCAATCCCAGCCTCTGATAAATAATCCCTAAACTATCTAAAGAGGTACTCGCCACCACGATCTGATCGTAATGACTTGATACATTTTCCATGACGTTTCTCCATTTCAGCCTTGTACTCTTTGAATTTCTCAAAGCACTCAAACTTACGGCGCATCAAATAAATGTATCCATACCTTGAATAATCATCAATAAATGTGACAAAATATTCAAAGCCACCTCTAGTTTGGATAGTCATGGGTCCACACAAATCAGAATGAACCAATTCTAACACATCTTTGGCCCTATACCCCTTTGCCGTAAAAGGCCTTTTGATCATTTTACCTTCCAAGCAGGATTCACAGACTGGTAGTGACTCCACTTCCAATGAACTCAAAGGTCCATCTTCAACCAGTCTTTGAATCCTTTTTAGGTTAATATGCCCCAATCGCAAGTGCCAAAGATATGTTTGGTTCATATAAGAAGGTTCTTTTCTCTTATTTAAGTTTGATAACCTATTATTTATTTCCATAAGTTGCATTGCAGGCAAAATAGGATTAATGACATACAGATTATCAACCAATGCACCAAAACAGATAAAATGTTTATTCTTTCTAATAACAATATTGTCATTAAAATAAACTGAATATCCATCATTAACTAACATAGAAACAGAAACTAAATTCCTTCTAAGTGAAGGTGCATAAAGACAATCTCTCAATGTCAAAGACTTTTTTCTACCAAAAGATAAAGTAACATATCCTAATGCAACGACCAATACTTTTGTAGCATCACCCATGAACAAGCATATCTCTCCATCACTGAGCCGTCTGGTTTCCTGGAACCCCTGCAATGTATTGCAGACATGATTAGTGGCTCCTGTATCTACACACCTAGTGCCGGTAGATAACACCGCTAAACATGTTTCAACTACTAGTAAATGAGATATACCTTCTTTGTTCCCTTGTTTGAGAAGTGGATAATCAGTCTTCCAATGTCCTGACCCTTTGCACTTGAAACATTTGCCTTTCGGCTTTTTCACCGCGCCTTGAGGTCCCATGCCCTTTTTTGCTGAGTTTTTTTGTTTCTGAATGTTATTCTTCTTACCACCTTTTGGCTTAGAAGTAGAAGCCTTTTCAGAAACAAAAACATGACCACTCTGCATAAAGAGAGATTCAGCATCCTGTAGCTCTTTTGTAAGTTCTGCCAAACTATACAACCTTTTGTTCATGTTGTAATTAAGGCAGAAATTGTCAAAACTTTTAGGCAGAGTCCCGAGAATGATATCGACCTAGGATTTTCTATCGATTTTAGCTCCAAGGATCTCCATCTCATTCAGATAACCCATCATCTTGAGAACATGATCCCTTACTGGTGTACCCTCAGCCATTTTTGTATTTATCAAACATTTCATAGCAAATTGCCTAGCTGCTCTACTCTGATGTCCGAAGAGTTCCTTGAGGTTATATATCATGTCATAAGCTGTGGCCATGGCCTGATGCTTGTTGCAGTACATTTGACATAGATGCCAGAATGTAACATCGCGCCATCTCATCTGCCTTTTCCACTTCTTATAATCCTCTTTGACCTCTTCATAGTTAACATCAGGCTTAGGTGGGCATTCCTCAACAAGCACATATTTGTACTCCTCAGCGATCAGAACAATGTCCAAATTGCGTTTCCAGTCAACATAATTAGGTCCAGTAAGTTTGTTTTCTTTAAGAATTACCATAAGTGGACTGAAAGAACCCATTTTTGAAATTCTGAGAATCACATAAATAAAATTATGTATGGCAAAAAAAATTTAAATTAGTTAAATATTGATTCCCTCAAAACATAATAAGAAATTCACCAACACCTTGAATACCATAAATTTAGCATGCCACGATAGTGTGGACGTATACAAATTCAACTTTGTTCAAGTAGGTTTTTCTTATTAATTTTACTATCATGTCAACATAACTTTATGACAAATAAAATTAATATATTGGTCTTGCTCTGGTCATACAAATAATAGCAGTGACTCCGATGGAGAGGATAACATTATTTGTATCTAAGTGTATACCATTACTTAATACTAAGTTCATTACCTTGTAATGAGTTCCTTCAGATGGAGAAGTGAACATATACTAGGTAACTTTCTACAATTATCCCTAAGGAAGTTTGTACTGGTGATCCATAATTATATTCATCCGATATGGAGGAAGGCACTAAAGCCAACGCGCAAGTATAATTACATCACGTACAAAACAGTAATGAAGACCATAGGATTTATACTAAATAAATATCCTCTCCCACTTAGTTATTTAACAATGAGGGTTTTTCTACTAGTTGATATTATGTCCATGTTGTCCATTATTAATGTAGGCTTAGTTTTTCAAAAAAAATCTACACAATAAACATGCATAATCAGAAAAAGAAAATGACAACAAATAAGAGAAAATATCTAACTATTATGGTCATCTTTCCTGCTCCGTCCTCAACTATCCAAAATCTGGCACTGTGCAGATCTATTTGGTTGTCGATTCCTTCATCAAAAATTATCTGTCTGCCTCTGGACTGCTTAAAACCAGCATATCGTCCGACGTCAGAAACAGCCACCACCGCCATCACGATTGATCAAAAATAATTAAAATTACATTAATCTTATGCCTCCGGAAAGAGTTCACACATAATCTAGATTGAAAAATTCAAATAATAAGCACGATCAACCCTCGTGATTTTAATTACATCCACAACAACAACAACATCCACGACGTAGGTTTTATTGGACAACATGGACGTATCAATCAATACGCAGATCCAAAGTGGCTCAGATACCATTAATTGATGAAACTGGGGATTCCCAGGACCCTTACTTTGGTGTGCGTATTGATCGATAGAATGTTAAACAGATTTAATACGTGTTCTAACCCTTCATAGGCAGAAACTAGGGTTCACGAATTATACCTGCGGCGAAAAAAAGACAAGTAATTCCTGGCAATCTCGAGTGGACGACCACGTATTCCTTCCTCGAGTTGGACGTGTGGACGACGATCTCCCAACCTTTTCTTCTCCTTGGCAGCCCTCTCTTTCTCTCCTTACGTAAATCATGAATTTAGAAAAAGCTTCAAATTTCTGATCAGTAATTTGGCGGCCAGAGAAAAGAGGATATATTAGGCTACGACAGGGACCATGAGGAGAAATTATGGTTAGGCCTCCTAACGGATCTGGATATCCCGTGTTCAGCCCGAACACGCAATCCAGGCCCATTAACAATAGCTCGGTCCACTAATGAGCTATTGTTGTACTACCTCCCTAATCCCAAATCATGTTTGTGGGTTCCTTTTATTATATGCTTGTTTGGCACCCCATGTTAAGATATTGTATATCCGTTGATCAAATTAAGTTACTGACAACTATATTGATTCGACATCTTTTATCCTTAAGTAGTACCGCTCAACTTTGTTTGTTATTTCAGATATAATCCACCTGCAGGGTTTACATGACAATCCTTATGAGCTCCTTAAGGGGACATCATCAACCCGATGTATCGGGACATGGATTTCATTTATAATCAACAGCCCATCATACATACAATGTTATTACCCAATTTATAGAGGTTGTTGATCCATAATGAATCTTACTCTTTCATGAGTCAAAATAATGTACACTGAATATACATGTCTGTTATTATATCCGGATTAAGAGCACAAGCATCCATAATAACAGAGGTGTTTGTTCTCATGTAGTCAGTAAAAAGAGAATAACATCAAGTGGTCCTATTCAATACACACAATATACTAGTGTAAACCTATAGTCAAGATAGACTAATACCAGATTACACTACAACCTTTCCAATAGATTGTCCAAGTCCATCTAGGTTGTGAACTATTTATATACTCTATAGGAAACTGATAATATGATCTTCTGTGTGACACCACACACCATATTATCTATAATATAGAATATCAGACATTTGTATTAACACTTGTAACAAATACAATATGCAAACTTTTGCCCATATGATTCTCATTCAAAATTTAAGGAAATAAGGTTACTACAAAAATGATGCTTTCAGTACATAACCCTAACAGTAACAACCTTCCTCCACAAGAACTTAGGCACATTCATCGTGAGCATCATGAACGTGCCACTTCCAGTAGATGATTGTTCTTGCGTTCACCTACGCCACTCTGAGCAGGAGTGTTTGGACAAGTGGTTTGATAAAAAATTCCCTGACTAGAGATGAAAGTAGTAAACTCCTTGTTGGTGTACTTGGTCACATTATCTGTTCGAAGAATCTTTATATGTACTCCAAACTAGGTCATCACATATGCCGAGAAGTCTTGAAAATATTTGTACACCTCAGATTTCTGCTTCATTATGTAGATCCAAGTCATACGTGAGTAGAAATGAATGAAAGTAACAAACCGTCTGAATCTACTGATAGAAGTAGTAGGCCACGATCCCCAAACATCATAATAAACCATTGCAAATGGCTCAAAACATCAAATACCGACCATTTTATAAGTATAACATGTATGCTTTCCAAGTTCAAAGCATTACTGTCATACCCCGCTCCCGAATAATCGGGTACGGCCGATGCATGCCAGGCCTACACTGTCGTTGACAGCGGTAGTGAGTCATCTAGTCATCAATAACAAAAATAATCTCATCACAACATCTAATCTCAAAATCTATACTAACCATCACAGCAATCCACTATACAATTATAACAACTTTTACATGAATGACCGGTTACAAAGCCGGTAAAAAATAAATGCTACAAAACAACATATAATCAAATACACTCAATCAATCTTCTATACATGAAACTAGATATCTCAATGTCAAGTGAGCTCCAATGCCAGCCATAACAATCTAAAGATCCATCTCACTGTAATCAACGATCCAGTCAGAAAATGAGCAAAGCACAATATAACTAAATAAACTCACCATGGAAGATCAATGGAACAGTATAGCAATTAGAACTAAAGACAGAGAAACAATATGAATATAAAGTATGCACTAGCTATGTGTACATGTACAATTGGACGTTATTGTCAGACCCGCACCCATTTTTTTTTCTCGGATATGAGACGTGTCCAAGCCAGCCTACGCCGTAGTGTCGACGGTAGAACGCTGTCACGGCCATGATGCTCAAAATCACAAATAATGCTCATTCATAAAAAC
>JANAVB010012198.1:15977158-16160367 GCA_029216955.1 Iris pallida
ATGATTAGGGACTCACAACAATTGGTTCTTGAGAAGAGATAGTCTCCTAGGTTGGCATTTGACTAAGGGTAAAACCCTAATCATTCTCAAATTCAGATGGCTAGAAGTTCCAATAGCAGTTTGGGGGTCGAGAGGAGAATGAGTAACTCAAGGCAAGGTTCTAGTCACATGGATGGCTGATGGCAACTACACTTGTGTATACAACTATCATAGCCATAGGGATACTCTGTATCTCCCTACCAATTATGAGCTTTCGTCTTTCCAAATTAGTGAAAGACAAAACAATAAAGAGTTAAAGGAAGATGTCACTGAATACAATTACGTGATTTAAAGACGAATGTATAATTCAAGAGGAATTGTCAATGCAGTCGCGGACGAGATCATAGAGACATCTACATCTTAATCAATGCAGGTTAATCAGAGGGAGAGCAAACCAAGTGCACTACGGTTGATCAGACCGTAATACATCGATTCTGATTAGACAATATGTTAATAGGCATCCCCACTAAACATATGTCTTGAATCAAGCTCGAGAACAGGGTGAGCTTGCAAAACTAGGCTGTAATAGCAGCATTGGTTAAGATAGTCAAAATACAAGTATGCGAGATTTTTGAAAGGAGGCACAAGTAATTCGAGTTTTGTGAGAATCAAAACCTTACTCGGTGTTCTTGCTTATGGTCATCCTACTATCTTCTTATCCATAAGGTCTTGGTCGACTAATGATTTATGGACTTCTGAATTTTATATTCTAGGTAAACCTATTAGTGCTAGTCAATTTCCTCATCAATAGATCACAAGGTCGACCATGGAATGCTAGGTTGCGAGACATGCCACACAATTTGTAGACCTTTTACTAGTATTGGCTTTGGATCTTATAGGACACACATGGCATTTTCCTATTCTCTATGGTATCCTAAACTTGTAACCATGTCTGAAGTCATTTCACCGAGAATTATGCCTCGCCCGTCTACTCGGGCGGTGGTAAACCCTTGGTTCGTGATTCAGATGATACAAGGTCGAACACTTCTTAACTCTATCCAGTATGACTCAAGGGTAACTACGATCAAAAGGACCACTAGCCATAGTTTTAGCAATATTCTATAACCTATATTTTCTTAAACTAATCCCAACTCTAGGATCGTGCCTCGCCAGTGCGCTCTGGCTGCAGTGAATCCATAGTCTCCATAATTCGAATAATGGCGACAGTGCGTTGTCACGACCCGCACCCTAGAGTAAGGGCACGAGACGTTATGTCCATCCTACGCCACAGTGTCGGCGGTAGAACGCTGTCCTAGGTCAACATCTAACAATATAAGGCACATGTACAGTATATACTCTCCGAATGGAGGTGACATAGCAGATACAGTCTCAATCACAACTAAAGTAGAACATGATAAAGATAGATAGATAACCAGAAATGGAAACACAAGATACAATCCATAATTCTAAGTGTCTAAAATAAGTACATATCCCAAAATATCTCAGAATCTAAATACAGTAATCCATGAAAAGTAAAGACATCCTAATCTAGGGGAGTGTCGTCAACTGCTAGTGGATCCTGCTGCTGGTCCAAGTCACAGCACTCATCGGGTAGCACCGAAGTAAGTAGGGCAGAACGCCTCAGCCTCGTCCTCTGTAATATTTCAACAGGTCCAGTCAGGACAGGAGCGAGCACAGTACATCTCAACATCAAAACGGTTAGGATATATAAACACGCTAGAGAGTAGATACAGGAAACTGAAGAACAACATGATAAAAAAGATAGAGACTGTAAGTAAATAGCTACATATATAAGAGAACTAAATGACTAGTGCTTCAGAGCACAAGAAGGTTATGTAAATTGCACGATATTGTACACGAGTAATCTAAAGAGGGCATACACGAGTAATCTATTGGATTGATTATATAACCACTTCTACTCCCCCGCCCCAATCAATACACAAGGATCTAGCCAAGTATGTTATTGTACACGAAGGTCATGTGAATACATGATATACACGATTTTATACGTTTCGTACACGAATGTCATGAATACCAGTACACGATGCTCACGATAAATTACACGAACACGAAATACCCGATGTATCCGCTAAGAGGATAACATCGCACGACAAGATCCATATAGTACTAATCCGTGTTTCCAACGTGTCAGCATCATGTAAAGTAATCTAAAGCAGGAAATATAATCCTGAATAAGATATGAAATGATTAGAGAATACTCGCCTGTATCCTGATTTGTAGAGTATCTACTGTCCGAGAGTGGTGGTTTGTCTCCTATAGAACAGTACAAGTCACTATAAGTTTAAAATGATAATAAGATGCATCACAATGCATTCTACATGAATCTAGGTCAATCTAGAAAGTCATCTTGGCCCACTCTAGTCAACTCTAAAGTCAACTAGGTCAAACTATCCATTCTAAGTCTAATCAAGGCCATACTAGTCTAACTAGGTTATACTAGGTCTAAGCTAGTCCAACAAGCTATTCTAGGACCGAACACAATATGCTAAACTAACATCAACATAGTACATATATACATATATTAGGCATCAATATTATATATAGATGTATACATTATGTATATATGCTACCACCCAATATATATATGCATGCATCATTCATGTTATATACATTATTCATATATTCATTATACACATTATAATATATAGGTTACATAATAACATATGCCTCATATATATATATATATTTTTTGTGTTATATATATATATATATATATATATATAATATATATATATATTATAATATATTATAATATATATATATATCTATATATATATATTTTTAACTGATAAGAACAGAATATATATATATATATATATATATTATATTTTACATATATATATATATATATATTATTATATTATATATATATTATATATATATTAAATATATATTATATATAATTTTATATATATTTATTTTTATTATTTAATATATATATATATATATATATATAATATATTATATATATATAATATATATATCTATATCTATATATATCTATATATATATATATATATTTTATATATATATAAATATATATATATATTATATCTATATTATATATTATATATATATATATATATGTATATGTATATGTATATATATACATAGGAATAGGTAGTGCAGTGAGTGTACATGTGTGTTTGTGTGTGTGTGTGTGTGTGTTGTGGTGTCATGGAATTGTGAGAGGGTAATGTGTGATAATCCTGGAACAGTGAAGTGAAATATAGGAAAACAGGAATTGGGAAAAGTAGAGTGTGTTCAGGAATTAAGCATGTAAAGTACCCTTCATTCAGTTGACTGTTCAAATAGGCTAGATAACACAAAACCTCAACCAATCATGATAGTTCATAACAATCACTGGAACCCCATCAATCCATTTACAGTGAACTTACAACATACATGAGAATTCAGTTTAAGAAAAGGGATAATTTCTCAGGTTTTTAAGGAAGGAAAATGTAAATAATTCTCAGGTTTTAAGGATTCCTGTGACAGTGTCTAATATAACAACAGTGAATCAATCATGGCTAATATCATCCAACATTTAGTTTAAGGAATGGAATGGAAATCAATTCTCATGTTTTTAGTATCTAGGAATTGAGAACTTAATGACAGTTCAATAAACCAATTAACCCCAATTTCGAATTCAGTTAAAGGAAAGGGGAATCAATATCAATTAAGGAAAGCAAATGGAATTAAAATCTCAGGTTTGAAAGATCCGGAACTAATTGACAGCTTATAGGAATATGAACCATATCAACTATATGAGTATCAGTCACATTCATACAACCCACCCACTGTCAAATCTCATTTCAGCAATTTCGAAACCAAAATCTCAATGAAAACCTAACCATCAGTAGATAATACACTGTGTAAGGATTTAGACATGGAATTAAATCATAGAAATCAGTTTAAAGGAAATGTAATCAATTCAGTTTTAAATAGGAAGAATAATGTGGTATCAGTCAATACTACACAGTCCAACCCGATGTCCAAATTTTCATTTCTCAATCAAAAACCTAATCTATCTTGTAAAATCAAACTAACAGGTACTAATACATTTGTGCAGATGATTAAATCATGAAAATTAAATATCAAAACAGTTTGAACTGGAATTTAATATCAGAAAACTGAAACTGGGTGAATGTATCAGTTAAACCTATTCGGAAGCCAACACAATGCCAAAATTCCATTTATGGATCCAAAACCTATTCTATTAAGTAAATCGAATTGATCATGAACAATCAAACATGTGGGATCATTGGTGATACCTAAAACAACAATTTAAATGGATTAAACAGGATTAACAGTTTAGGAAATGGGAAAAGTAATGTGGTATTAGTCAATATTCGAAATCAACTCATTGTTCAAATTCCCATTCCACATATCATAAAGCCTTTCTAATGAACCATTGAACTAATCATGAATTAAATAACTTGCAGGATCATTTATGAGCTGATAATAACAATTTAAATCAAATTAAATGAGATTCGAAGTTCAGGAACTGTGTATCAGGGTATCAGTCGATACACATACGTTCGAATCCCTCTCATGGCAAACAACCTAAACTACTATGTAAAATCAAACTAATATAGATTAACAACATGTATAGGAATCTAATTAGCATTTAAATTACAACTTAAACCATTCAAAATTGGAATTAAACACTGAATAAAAATCAGAACTGTACATGCACAGGGAACGCCTAGTGCACACACGATTCCGTGTCCGACACGACACGAGGACTCTTTAAACTTTGGGAGCCTCGTGTCAGTGTCTGCCCGCACCTATGTGTAAATTTTTACGTGTCCAAGTGGTGTATCCATGGCACAGTGGACCCCGAGTAGCAGGGGAGCTGTAACTGCGCGCGTGCGTGCTGCACCCCGCGTGTACTCGTGTCCAATACGACACGACACGACACTAATAACACCTCAGTCTACTGGAAAACAATAAACGAGCCTAAACCCTAATTTCCTATTCAAACCAAATCCAAAAACAAGGATGAAATGCCCACTGTGGCATTTCATCGAACACCTATGATAGCCACTGATACATGTCCGAAAAGGACACGTATTGGAATGAAACCTAGAAGTAGCTATACCTACTGTTAGGGTAGACCTAGGGCTTCCTATATATGCAATTAAAATACCATTTTATGGAGGGGATTAGAATTTACCTAGGGGTTTGAAATGGCTCAAAAGCCCCAAAGTGAGTTGTTCCTCAAGCTACCCAAACTCTTCCAAATTGCCCATTTCCTGAATTTTCTCACCATAGACATCACACAGAGATTAGAATCTATTGCAAGAAATTAGGAAAAAAAAGGAGTTAAAATGGAGGAGTTATGGATTGGGGAAGAATGGGGTTTACCTCTATTTCTCCAATCTTGATAATTCCTAAAAGGTGTCACGCCCCAGTACCGAAATACGGGGACAGACTAGGCCAGCTACTCCATATGAGGTACGTAACGTCATATGGCGATCGTGGCTGTCGAGAGACTAGGGGTACATGCTACAATCAAGTCTCCTATGGTCCCACAGAGTTCTCGTCTCAATCAATCAAATCACATCAGCAAATAAATAAACATTAAAGATAAAGCAGTAAGGCGTCCCCGACGCTTCATCAAAATGATCATGAGAACTAGCTTTATAAGTTAGCTATCTCCGAGAGTCAGGAGTACAAAATTATACACAGCTGCAGTCTGTTCATTTACAATTATGTACTGACACAAAATATCAAGTAATCCGGCTAACAGGTGCCGGTGGCTAAACGCCGCAAAAGTATAGGAGTGGTGGAGAAGAAACCCACTCGAGTCCCCGAACTGCCATGCTCCTAGTATGCACCATGGATGTCAGGGAGGAAGATCGTGTCCTCAGGCTCTGCTACGAAATCTGGCCAAACAAAACCAGCGGGGTCAGCCCCGAATAGCAAGTACCGCCAAAGGGGCACAAGAGTTAAGACTAAAAACCCAGTTAATAGAATGATTGATAATAGTAATACTTATGCTACTATTATAGGGTAGCGCAACATCTTCAACCCATATGGCACCCTTACAACCAAACAAGGACAAAAGGTGCCGTATGGAGTCGGGGTGTCGTACTCTATAACATTCACATAAGTTAAAAGGTATAAACAATAAAATCTCCTGATCGTGACTTCGGTCGATAGCCTATCGCAGCACAATAACCACCCAACAATCAAACAAGAACATGGGTTGGATCATGTACCGTGATAGACCATGTTCCTTAGTCATTCACAGAAGTAGCACTCCACAATCAGAATAAGTCTTCCGTTCACAACTTCGGTCCACAGCCTGTCATAGTACGATAACCAACCCAACAATCAAACAAGAACATGGGTTGGATCACGTACCATGACAGTCCGCTTCCCTCAGTTATTCGGAAGGTAATAGGGTACAAGCAAGTCATTTTTACGGCCAATCAAGTTACGAGTTTCTAGTGGGACGAGGTTATCCTCGCATCATGTTATTTAGAAATCCTCAGATCGTATCTTTCCAGCAAGGCTAGCCAACCCAGGGGTTCGCGTAGACAGGTATGATTGAGCACAGGTCCCTCGTAAGGCCACCTTGCTAAAACATATAATATGTAGCAGGAATTAATCGGATACAGTCATCCACTCGTTGCAGATGACACAGTATCCGTGGAGACCAGCCGGCGTGTCAAGACAATATCTCAAGGCGGCTGGTGTAACACGATCTCGGGATTTTGCCCTCCCCATGCATCTAGTATATTTAGTTGCCTAATTTAACCCTAGGTGAAATCTTGGACTTTCATGCTGTGGCCTGCATGATTATCCTCCTAAAGTCGTACCTTAGTACGAGTACCCCAAAGAGGATTCATGTCAATCAGTATGTCAACATGTTCTACCCTCCTTAGTGTAATGCATCATTGCAAATACGCCACGTGGAGTTACGAGTCATTTGTCGAGCATGAACAAGAACTGGGACATTCAGGTACATGTATCAGGTAGGAACACTTTGTTCTCCGGGTCGCATTAGTGCTCATATCATGCTCGGGACAAAAGGCGTAAGGATATAAAATGGGCATATAATATATATATATATATATATATATATATATAATATATATATATATATATATATATATATATATATATATATATATATATATATAATTAATAATAATAATAATAAGGTAAACAATTTAGGGCACAAAGGTCCATGCGGCTCAGGGAGAGTGAGTCCATGCGGCCGGGTCAATACTGGTTCATGCGGCTGGGACTACACGCTCATGCGGCTCAGGGAGCCCCAAGGCGCATGCGGCTGGAAAGGCGGGTTCATGCGGCTGCGAAGGGGTGTCAGCGTATACGGCTGGTGATGGATGGGCCTTATGCGGCCCAGGAACAGCAGCGCATATGCGGCTGGGTGCAAAGAAACTCATGCGGCTCAAAGGCTAGCCGCATGAAGTCCATGCGACAGGGGCTCATGCGGCTGAGTCTGAACAAGGCTATGCGGCTCATTTACTTGCCGCATGAAGATTCATGCGGTCAAGTACTCAAGTAAGTTTTATGCGGCTAGGAAGGACTTTCCATGCGGCTGAGCTCGAACGAGTCTCATGCGGCTGGAAAGGCCATGCGGCCAGAGGCTTGCCGCATGAGGATTCATGCGGTCAAGTACTGCTCTTCTTCTCCATTTGTCCGAGAAGAGGAGCCAAGCAGCCATGGCTTCCAAACTACACAAAACCTTCATCCGGAGCCCAAATCGGAACTTCCTTAGGTCAAAATGGGGTAGAACAAAATTCTCTACAACATGGAACCATCAAAATTTAAAAATAATGAAGTTTGCTAGATCAAAACCAAGAAAATCCGAAAATGGTTAAAACCTAGATCTACAAAGATTAAGCTTCAAAATGGAAAACTTCAAGTTCTAAACTAGTATAGAATAAGGAGAAGAACATATTTTGACAAATAGTTTTGTAAGAAAACATCAACAATATTTATGGATCCATCTCTTGAGCAAGTTGGTACTTGCCTTGGTTGGTGGAGGAAATAAATGGAAGGAAGTAAATGAGAGGAGAGAGAAGGAGATGGGTTATATATAAAGATCTTGGACCCATGGGTTCATGATGAACCAAAGGGTTCAAGACGAACCATTGGTGAACCAAGAATAGGTTACCCAAATGAGCCAAAACTATAGGCCCAAATGCAGAAAATAAATTACGAAATAATATTTTGTCGAATATTTTGGGAAATGCATGAAGAAATACAGCCTAATAAATACAGTAAAAATATAAGATAAATACAATTTATCGGTTTACGTATTAAAATACGTATTCCAGGATCGGGGAGTGACATCTCTACCCTTCTTAGAAAAATTCCGTCCTCGGAATTCCAGCCAAGACAGGATAGTGAAATCAGGGCAAGCAAGGCTCAATCATATATAAGTTAACTATCATAGCAGTTATTATAATACATCACAAAGTGCAAAAACAAGCAGGTGCAGATAAGCATGGAATCGTGTCAATAAGGTACAAAAATATACCTTATCAGTCAAACAAATGCGGATACCGAGATCTGATCTCGTCCTCGCGCTCCCAGGTTGACTCTTCCGGAGAGTGATGATTCCAAGAAACACGGACAAGGCTTATCGTCCGATTCTTGAGTACCTTCTCTCGCCGGTCTAAAATAGATACGGGTTGTTCCTCGTAAGTTAGGTCGGTACCAACGACTAACTCAGAATGATCGAGGACATGACTCGGATCCGGGACATACCCACGTAATTGGGACACATGAAACACATCATGTATGCCAGTTAACGAAGGCGGAAGGGCAAGTCGATAAGCCACATCGCCTACCCGAGCGAGAATCCTAAAAGGACCAACGTATCTTGGACTAAGCTTTCCTCGGGTTCCAAACCTAATGATACCCCGAGTTGGCGAAATCCGCAGAAACACTTGGTCGCCAACTCTGAACTCTAGAGGTCTACGATGCTGATCTGCCCAATGACGATGTCGGTCCTGTGCAACTCGAAGGCGCTCTCTGACCAACTTAACTATCTCCACAGTCTGCGTGATCATCTCTGGCCCCAACAGCTTTCGTTCTCCGACGTCGTCCCATGCCAAAGGGGACCTGCACTTCCTTCCGTACAATGCTTCGAACGGGGCCATCTGAATGCTAGCCTGATAGCTGTTGTTATAGGAGAACTCCACTAGATGAAGGTGATCCTTCCAAGATCCGCCAAAGTCCAAGGTACACGCCCGTAGCATATCTTCTAACGTCTGAATGGTTCTTTCTGATTGCCCGTCAGTTTGTGGATGATAAGCAGTACTGAATCTTAACTTGGTTCCCAAACTTTGGTGTAAGCTCCGCCAAAAATGGGAAGTAAACCGCGTATCCCGATCTGATACTATACTAACTGGAACACCATGCTGCCTTACTATCTGCTTCATGTACATTTCTGCTAACTGCTCAGTAGTCTGTCCAACTCGGAAGGGAAGGAAATGAGCGACCTTCGTGAGTCGATCTACTATTACCCAGACTGCATTCTTGCCAGCCGGAGATCTAGGTAAACCGGTCACAAAGTCCATCGTGATGTGCTCCCATTTCCATTCTGGGATAGGAAGCGGCTGTAGCAACCCTGCTGGTCTCTGCTGCTCGGCTTTCACCTGCTGACATACCAGACACTTGGATACAAATCTCGCTCTCTCTCTTTTCATGCCATTCTACCAAAAGTACTGCCTGATATCTCGATACATCTTCGTTCCTCCTGGATGAATGGAGTAAATAGAACTATGAGCTTCGGACATAACTTCTTGCCGAAGGTCTCCACTCGGTACACAGAGTCTGTTTCCAAACCTGAGCGTACCATCTTCATGAATCACTAACTCCTTCCTACGGCCTGATTCACACTCCGACCGCAACTTCTGAATCTGTGGATCTCCTGCTTGTGCTGCCCTTATCCTCTCTACTAAGGTTGACTGAATCTGCATACTGGTCATTCTTCCTATATCCCTTGGCAAAACTACTTCGATTCCCATACTCTGAAGGTCTTCTAAAATATGCTTCTGCGAGGTCAAGATAAAGGCACTGTTTCTCCTACTCAGTGCATCTGCAACTATATTCGCCTTGCCTGGATGATACTGAAGATCTAAATCAAAATCCTTCAGCAGTTCTAACCATCTTCTTTGCCTCATGTTCAAATCTCGCTGCGTGAACACGTATTTCAAACTCTTATGATCAGTATAGATCTCTACCCGATCCCCGTACAAATAATGCCTCCACAACTTGAGTGAAAATACCACAGCTGCTAATTCCAAATCATGAGTCGGGTAATTCTTCTCATGGTCTCGAAGCTGTCGAGACGCATATGCTATCACCTTTCCATGCTGCATCAATACACATCCAAGACCCTTCCCAGATGCGTCACAATATACTGTAAAGCCTCCTGCTCCTACCGGAAGCGTCAAGATCGGGGCTGAGATCAACCTCTTCTTCAATTCTTCAAATGATGCCTGACAGCTAGCTGACCAAACAAACTCTACATCCTTGTACGTCAAACGCGTTAAGGGCGCAGAGATCTTGGCAAAGTCCGCCACGAACCTTCTGTAGTAACCAGCTAATCCCAAGAAACTTCGCACTTCTGCAACCGTTCTCGGGACTGGCCAATGCTCTACGGCCTTAATCTTCTTCGGATCCACTAACACTCCTGCCCCAGAAATTACATGCCCCAGGAACGAAATGTGATCTAACCAGAATTCACACTTGTCGAGCTTCGCATAAAGTTGATGCTCCCTCAATGTCTGCAAGACAGTCCTAAGATGTTTCTCATGCTCCTCTTCACTGCTGGAATAGACAAGAATGTCATCTATGAACACCACCACAAATTTATCCAAATACGGCAGAAAGATGCGGTTCATTAACTCCATGAATACTGCGGGGGCGTTGGTTAGTCCAAAGGGCATTACTAAAAACTCATAATGCCCATATCTAGATCTGAATGCTGTCTTCGGTATGTCTTGCTCCCGGACTCTTACTTGATAGTATCCCGACCGAAGATCGATCTTGGAAAAGACGCTGGCCTTGCTCAACTGGTCAAACAGGTCATCAATCCTTGGTAGCGGGTACTTATTCTTCACTGTTACTGCATTCAGCTTGCGGTAGTCGATGCACATCCTCGTCGACCCATCCTTCTTGGGAACTAGAATCACTGGCGCGGCCCAGGGCGATTTACTGTCTCGGATGAATCCCTTAGACTTTAACTCTTCTTCATGTTGATACAACTTATCCTGTTCTGACGGCGACATTCTGTAAACTCTGTCCGCAATAGGCCTCGTTCCAGGGTTCAACTCAATGCTAAATTCTACCTCTCTGACTGGGGGTATCCCTGGGAGCTCATCAGGGAAGACGTCGAGAAAATCTTCGACCACTCTCGGAATCTGTCCTGGCTCTGACACTGCGGCTGAGATGACGCCTCCGTCCTGATTCTTCAAGGTTCGAGTAAAGATGAACTGCTCCATCCCAGGAATGCTGAATATGACCCTTCCTCCTCTACAATCAATTGTCGCATGACTGTCTCTCAACCAGTCCATGCCAAGAACGACATCAAAATTCTCCATAGGGAATTCAATCAATGACGCGGGCAGTAAATGCCCACACACCTCTACCGGACATGAAAAGCGCACTCTGCTAACTTCTACGAGCCCATTGCCGGTGAGTATATCCATCCTCTCCGGCAATGCCTCAAACACTAGTCCAATCCGTGTAGCATATTGTGCAGAGATGAATGAATGAGTAGCGCCTGAATCAAATAATGCTACAGCGGGAAATGAGGTGACGAGAATTTTACCTGCCACCACGTCACTAGACGCTAGAGCCTCTCCCAAGGTCAATGTGAGAGCCTGGCCCCGCGGAGCCCCTTGTTGCGGCCTTCCTCGACCATGCTGTTGCTGCCTCTAAGGGCCTTCGGCTTCCTGTGCCTGGCGGAACATCTGAGCCTGCGTTGGTAGACGCTGGGCTAGGGGCCTTACTGCTAATACTGGCCCTCCACTCGAGGTTGCCACTGGAGCTGGCAATGCTGGAAACTGCTGAGCTGGCCCTCCTAGCCTCTGCATCATAGGACAAGTAGAAATACGGTGGTCTGAACTACCACACCTCAAGCATAAGCCATTCGCTGACCGGCACACCTCCCTCGTGTGCCCTGCCTTCCCACAGAATGTACAGCCCTGGGGTGCTCCCTGACGCTGTTGCTGGTTCCTCGGCTGCTGATGCCGAACTGGCGCTGTATTAGTTGACACGGCCGTCCTCCGCGGCGCTCCCACATCATGAATACGTACACCGGGTGTTGGTGCCGATGTTCGCTGCATTGCTCCTCCTCCAACCTGGGAATGAGATCTCTTCTGACCTCCTGCCCTCGATGCCAACCTCTGCTGGGTAAGCTCGTGCCTCCGGGCTGCCGTCAAGACAGCGTCAAACGTCTGGTAGTCGTGCCCTTCCACAAGCTGCAATAATTCCAAATGAAGTCCCTGCTGGAACCTCATAGCTTTCTCTGGCTCCGTTGCCACCATTGCTAGTGCGAAACGGTACAATCTGCAGAACTTTGCTGCATACCCATCTACGGTCTTGCCTGCTTGCTTGAGACTGATGAACTTCTGCTGGAGCTCATATCGAGCTACTACGCCAAAATACTTGGCCTTGAATCTGTCACTGAAGGTGGTCCAACGAACAGGGCGTCTTATACCAACTTCTTCTGATGCCCACCAGTCGCGGACAAGATCCTGAAGTACCAGTTTGACCTGATCAACCTTCTCATCATCTGGAACCTTGGCTGCCACAAGAATGGCTTCGATGTCTTGAATCCATGCATCCGCAGTGATGGCATCCTCCGTGCCATTAAAATACCTCGGGTTCAAGCGACGGAACCTTCCTGATGCTCCCGAGTCAACCCCGGCACTCCTC
Source organism: Iris pallida (assembly GCA_029216955.1). NCBI lineage: Eukaryota > Viridiplantae > Streptophyta > Magnoliopsida > Asparagales > Iridaceae > Iris > Iris pallida. Next base: position 15,990,113 of record JANAVB010012198.1, read on the forward strand.
TCAAGAGCTAACTGAATCCCTTGGTTCAGCAACACGTTCTGCTCCTGCTGCCGAGTCTGTTGCTGTTGGTTAGTGACAAGAAACCCCCGGATGATCTCCAGGAGTGCTACGGTGTCTGGTACTACCGTCGCTGCTGGTGCTGCAGGAGTTTCAATAACCTGCGGCTGCACTGCCTCTGGTTCCCTTTCTGCTAGTGCCTGCACTGGAGAAGGTTCTCTCCCCGGTTGCTGCCCAGTCGAGCCATGCTCTTGCTGCTCTTCCTCATGGGCCTCTCCTGCTACTGAGAATGAAGCACCCCTATGGAGAAGAATATAAGATTATTAAGTCCGGACGAGGAAGATTTCGAGGATGCAAGTCAGGTTAGAGATCAAGGCAAGGACAGAGAATTCGAAACAGAATTTCAAGGGGAACAAGTTTTGATTGAGACTCCTAATAATTTGTAATACCCCACAAGTCTGAAAATCAGACCTGCATGGGCCACCACTAAAACCTTGTCACGCCCCAGTACCGAAATACGGGGACGGACTAGGCCAGCTACTCCATATGAGGTACGTAACGTCATACGACGATCGTGGCTGTCGAGAGACTAGGAGGTACATGCTACAATCAAGTCTCCTATGGTCCCACAGAGTTCTACGTCTCAATCAATCAAATCACATCAGCAAATAAATGAACATTAAAGACAAAGCAGTAAGGCGTCCCCGACGCTTCATCAAAATGATCATGAGAGACTAGCTTTATAAGTTAGCTATCTCCGAGAGTCAGGAGTACAAAATTATACACAGCTGCAGTCTGTTCATTTACAATTATGTACTGACACAAAATATCAAGTAATCCGGCTAACAGGTGCCGGTAGCTAAATGCCGCAAAAGTATAGGAGTGGTGGAGAAGAAACCCACTCGAGTCCCCGAACTGCCATGCTCCTAGTATGCACCATGGATGTCAGGGAGGAAGATCGTGTCCTCAGGCTCTGCTACGGAATCTGGCCAAACAAAACCAGCGGGGTCAGCCCCGAATAGCAAGTACCGCCAAAGGGGCACAAGAGTTAAGACTAAAAACCCAGTTAATAGAATGATTGATAATAGTAATACTTATGCTACTATTATAGGGTAGCGCAACATCTTCAAACCCATATGGCACCCTTACAACCAAACAAGGACAAAAGGTGCCGTATGGAGTCGGGACGTGTCGTACTCTATAACATTCACATAAGTTAAAAGGTATAAACAATAAAATCTCCTAATCATGACTTCGGTCGATAGCCTATCGCAGCACAATAACCAACCCAACAATCAAACAAGAACATGGGTTGGATCATGTACCGTGATAGACCATGTTCCTTAGTCATTCACAGAAGTAGCACTCCACAATCAGAATAAGTCTTCCGTTCACAACTTCGGTCCACAGCCTGTCGTAGTACGATAACCAACCCAACAATCAAACAAGAACATGGGTTGGATCACGTACCATGACAGTCCGCTTCCCTCAGTTATTCACGGAAGGTAATAGGGTACAAGCAAGTCATTTTTACGGCCAATCAAGTTTACGAGTTTCTAGTGGGACGAGGTTATCCTCGCATCATGTTATTTAGAAATCCTCAGATCGTATCTTTCCAGCAAGGCTAGCCAACCCAGGGGTTCGCGTAGACAGGTATGATTGAGCACAGGTCCCTCGTAAGGCCACCTTGCTAAAACATATAATATGTAGCAGGAATTAATCGGATACAGTCATCCACTCGTTGCAGATGACACAGTATCCGTGGAGACCAGCCGGCGCGTCAAGACAATATCTCAAGGCGGCTGGTGTAACACGATCTCGGGATTTTGCCCTCCCCATGCATCTAGTATATTTAGTTGCCTAATTTAACCCTAGGTGAAATCTTGGACTTTCATGCTGTGGCCTGCATGATTATCCTCCTAAAGTCGTACCTTAGTACGAGTACCCCAAAGAGGATTCATGTCGATCAGTATGTCAACATGTTCTACCCTCCTTAGTGTAATGCATCATTGCAAATACGCCACGTGGAGTTACGAGTCATTTGTCGAGCATGAACAAGAACTGGGACATTCAGGTACATGTATCAGGTAGGAACACTTTGTTCTCCGGGTCGCATTAGTGCTCATATCATGCTCGGGACAAAAGGCGTAAGGATATAAAATGGGCATATATATATATATATATATATATATATATATATATATATATATATATATTAATAATAATAATAATAATAAGGTAACAATTTAGGGCACAAAGGTCCATGCGGCTCAGGGAGAGTGAGTCCATGCGGCCGGGTCAATACTGGTTCATGCGGCTGGGACTACACGCTCATGCGGCTCAGGGAGCCCCAAGGCGCATGCGGCTGGAAAGGCGGGTTCATGCGGCTGCGAAGGGGTGTCAGCGTATGCGGCTGTGTGATGGATGGGCCTTATGCGGCCCAGGAACAGCAGCGCATATGCGGCTGGGTGCAAAGAAACTCATGCGGCTCAAAGGCTAGCCGCATGAAGTCCATGCGACAGGGGCTCATGCGGCTGAGTCTGAACAAGGCTATGCGGCTCATTTACTTGTCGCACGAAGATTCATGCGGTCAAGTACTCAAGTAAGTTTTATGCGGCTAGGAAGGACTTTCCATGCGGCTGAGCTCGAACGAGTCTCATGCGGCTGGAAAGGCCATGCGGCCAGAGGCTTGCCGCATGAGGATTCATGCGGTCAAGTACTGCTCTTCTTCTCCATTTGTCCGAGAAGAGGAGCCAAGCAGCCATGGCTTCCAAACTACACAAAACCTTCATCCGGAGCCCAAATCGGAACTTCCTTAGGTCAAAATGGGGTAGAACAAAATTCTCTACAACATGGAACCATCAAAATTTAAAAATAATGAAGTTTGCTAGATCAAAACCAAGAAAATCCGAAAATGGTTAAAACCTAGATCTACAAAGATTAAAGCTTCAAAATGGAAAACTTCAAGTTCTAAACTAGTATAGAATAAGGAGAAGAACATATTTTGACAAATAGTTTTGTAAGAAAACATCAACAATATTTATGGATCCATCTCTTGAGCAAGTTGGTACTTGCCTTGGTTGGTGGAGGAAATAAATGGAAGGAAGTAAATGAGAGGAGAGAGAAGGAGATGGGTTATATATAAAGATCTTGGACCCATGGGTTCATGATGAACCAAAGGGTTCAAGACGAACCATTGGTGAACCAAGAATAGGTTACCCAAATGAGCTAAAACTATAGGCCCAAATGCAGAAAATAAATTACGAAATAATATTTTGTCGAATATTTTTGGGAAATGCATGAAGAAATACAGCCTAATAAATACAGTAAAAATACAAGATAAATACAATTTATCGGTTTACGTATTAAAATACGTATTCCAGGATCGGGAAGTGACAGGAGGCTAGCCCTAAGTGGTAGAGACATTAAATAGGGTGAGGAAACCAAGGTATGGCTGGCCACTAGTGAGGAATTAGGGTTTTGGGATGATCAATTGGCTATAAATCAATCTAGCTAATTCAATGGTTCACAAGCCTAGGTTTCATTCTAGTCAAGTTGTGACCTAGTTGCTCTATCTAATCATGACTTAACCAAGACCAATAAATCCTAACTAACACTAACTAACACTAACCATAGCTAGCTATGACTAATCTAGGTTAGGTCAAGTCTAGGTTAGAGCTAACCACACTACAAGGCAATGAATTAAATCATATTCAAATCACACCATTACAATACCCATATTAAATTCTAATTAAATATATATTAATTCAAATAAATTCAAAATGACAAGAATACCCTCAAACTAGAAATAATAATTAAATCATCCTAATGATATGGTTAGGCTCTAGGTCATGCAGTCTCTAGGGTTTCACTAGCAGCACATCAAGATCATAAGTCATGACTTAAAACAGTTTTTAAATAGTTTAAAAATGATTAAAAAATCACCAAAAATTATAATATAAAATAAATATCAATAAATAATAATTATAATTACAAAATTTAAAAATGACCCTCATCTGAAAAATTGGGTGTTACAATCCTACCCACCTTAGAAAAATTTCGTCCTCGAAATTAAGATGATCGCACCCCTTCTAGGTCAAACATAGACAAGGGTCAATCACTAGTCAATTTTTCAACATCCAAGTACTTGGTCATCAACTGGTCAACTTTTCAGGATTTCACCTATGCTAGCTATCTAGGTGTTGGTAACTAGAGATTAGCAAAAGAAAAACTCTATAATAGGCTAGCTCTTAACTTTCCAATCCTATCAAGTCACCCATAACTAAATACCTACAAGCTAAGCACACCTATCTCAAATACCACATATATATATGCTCAACAACAACAACCCATCACATATATCCTAAGTATATCATCTATATATATATATGACTGATCAACCAAGGGTTAAGTAGACTAAACTTATAAGGGACTGAAACAAAAACTGAAAATTTAGGCTAAGGATGAATGGTCTGAAACATCAATATAGGCAAAAGGGAATGATGCTAAGGAGACTGAAATTATGAGCTAAAGGACAGGACATTTGGGTCCACTTGTATAGTCTATGTGAAAGGACTACATGGTGACTGAAACATGCCTCTAGATCAACCTGGGCTCTCCTCTCTATCTGGCTGAACTAACTATATGCAAGACAGTGGTCTGAAAGAAGTGAACCAAACTGGTGTATAGGGAATGCAATAGGCAGTATACTGCAAATGGGTGCAGGCTACAACCAATCAAAATACATTACTTATATACAAGCTATATATATATATATGCTTTACCCTCATCACCTCAACTCTACACAAAGTCTAATAACACCAACTCCCTACCGCATGCCTATCACTCCAAGAAAAGGTCAGATACTGCAGGGTGTGTTGGGACAGAACAGTGGACTGTCCCAAGTGGTGAGTACAGGCCTCTAGTATGCATGATACTAACTCTCCAGATATGCAGAATATGGTAAGGGGTTGATGGTTATATTGGTGAGTCAAAAATTGGGGTCTGAACTATGGTCCAGTGAAACCTATGATGCAACATGGTAGGTAATGAATTTTGAGTGCAGTGAACAACTTGTACAAGTCTGAACTAAGGGGACAGGGTATCTAGTGAAGGGTCTGCACACTGCCTTTAAAGGTTGATCAAACATGGCTGAACTCCACACAAGGAGGAATTAACTAAAATAGGAAACTGAACCAAATATAGGCTAAATAACTTGTCAATACCCTATACAACAATGGCCTATAGATACCAACCAACCCATCACATATGCCAATACCATTTGCAATCTATATGCATCTGTCCAAAATCATGTTACTCAGAGTCTTCATCATGCTAGTGAGCAAGGCTACGATAATCACAGAGTCCTTGACTAAGGCACATACCTCTAGAATCATGGTATTTAAAATTTTTGCATTGTCGCATGCTTGGCAGCAAAAACCTTAAATTCCCACACCTGAGAAATACGTCCTAAATCCGACTATATGTCCTCACTATGCCAGCTAACATGACTATCGAAGATTCTAGATCCCATAACTAAGGTGACCTAGCCCATATGATTTATCTTGGCAGAAAATTAAATCGATAATAAATACCAAGAATCAGATTTATCTATGAATAAGAATGATAAGCAAGATCTGTTGGAACTGAATTTCGAGATGGTTAAAATATGGCAAGAAACAGAATTGAGATGGACAGAACCTGCGATAAGCTCTCCTACTGCCTGTGCACTCTCTCAGCCGATGATCAGATCCTCCACAAAGTAAACACCTGTCTAGTCTCTTCCGACATTCGCTCCAATCGTGCCATGGTTTCCTACAGAAAGGGCAACTGGTAATCTGATGCTGTCTAGGGGTCTGCTGTATCTGCAACGGTAGTCCCCTCGGCTGCTCTGCCGGAGCCCTAGCTCCTGCTGCTACCTGAGTCATTGTTTTCTGGCTCCTGGGACACTCCCTACACCGGTGCTCCGTTGAACCACAAAGTAAACACCTGCCACGCCTCTTCCTGCAGTCGTTCCACCCATGGCCTGCCTTCTTGCAGAAGTTGCACCTAGTGTCCTGCTGCTGTCTAGATGCATGGTGGAAATATGTACGTCCCTGACCCTGAAGATGCTGCTGAACAGACCTCTGCTGATACTGATGCTGAATCTGGCCTCCCAGTGGCTGAGCAGCAACCAGCTCTACTGTCGCCCTGACCAACTGGTGGGTATCGTGTACGCTCTGTCGGAGATCAGCAGACCGACTCTGCTGCATCTGCTGTTGAGTCTCCAGGAATTGCTGGAAAAGGGTAAACATCTGAGCCACTGCCCCTGAAGGTAACTGCTGCTGGAATGTATCTGGAATGACGGGGAAAGACCTCCAGACAGGTGGAGGTACACTCCTAAAAGCTGTAGACGCTCCTATATGAGCAGAAACAGGAGGTGATATGGTCCCAGCGTCCTCAATCGGGCGAGGGGTGGTAGACCTCTCACCAGCATCTGCTGGGCCAGAGCGATGCGATCGTGTCTCAACCATCCTGGAGACACAGATCAACAAGAACCAATTACTGAGAATGAGTCAAAATATCAAAGGAGGACAGTTAAAAAAAATTTAAGGGGAGACGATAAGTAGCAAATTTAGATAAAAGGAATCTGATAAGGAGTTTTTCCTAGTGTGATTGAGTACCCTCAAAATATCCTAATCCTACTGCAGGCTGTAGTGATACTCTAGTTCGAATACCACTACATAAACCTGACCTGCATGGGCCAGCACTAAAAAATGTGTCACGACCCGCACCCTAGAGTAAGGGCACGAGACGTGGGTACGTCCAGCCTACGCCGTAGTGTCGGCGGTAGAACGCTGTCCTAGGTCAACATCTAACAATATAAAGGTACCTGTACAGTATATACTCTCCGAATGGAGGTGACATAGCAGATACAGTCTCAATCACAACTAAGATAGAACATGATAAAGATAGATAGATAGATAGATAACCAGAAATGGAAACACAGAGATACAATCCAGAATTCTAAGTGTCTAAAATAAGTACATATCCCAAAATATCTCAGAATCCAAATACAGTAATCCATGAAAAGTAAAGACATCCTAATCTAAGGGAGTGTCGTCAACTGCTAGTGGATCCTGCTGCTGGTCCAAGTTACAGCACTCATCTAGGATAGCACCGTAGTAAGTAGGGCAGAACGCCTCAGCCTCGTCCTCTGTAATATTTAAATAGGTCCAGTCAGGACAGGAGCGAGCACAGTACATCTCAACAAATCATAACAGGTTAGGATATATAAACATGCTAGAGAGTAAGATACAGAAAACTGAAGAACAACATGATGTAAAAAAAGAGAGACTATAAGTAAATAGCTACAGTATATAGAGAACTAACAGTGACTAGTGATTCAGAGTACAAGATGGTTATGTAAATGGCACGATGTTGTACACGAGTAATCTAAAGAGGACGTACAGGAGTAATCTACTGGATTGATTACATAACCACTTCTACTCCCCCGCCCCAATCAATACACAAGGATCTAGCCAACTTATGTTATTGTACACGAAGGTCATGTGAATACATGAATATACACGATTTCACACGTTTCGTACACGAATGTCATGAATACACGGAGTACATGATGCTCACGATAAAGTACACGAATACGAAATACTCGATGTATCCGCTAAGGGGATAACATCGCACGACAAGATCCATATAGTACTAATCCGTGTTTCCAACATGTCACCATCATGTAAATTAATCTAAAGCAGGAAATATAATCCTGAACAAGTTATAAAATGATCAGAGAATGTACTCGCCTGTATCATGAGTATTTGTAGAGTATCTACTGTCCGAGGAGTGGTGTCTGTCTCCTATAGAACAGTACAAGTCACTATAAGTCAAAAATGATAATAAGATGCATCACAATACATTCTACATGAATCTAGGTCAATCTAGACTAAAGTCAACTCTTGGTCCACTCTAGTAACTCTAGAAGTCAAACTAGGTCAAACTATCCATTCTAAGTCTAATCAAGGCTATACTAGTCTAACTAGGTTATACTAGGTCTAAGCTAGTCCAACAAGCTATTCTAGGACCCAACACAATATGCTAAACTAACATCACACATAGTACATATATACATATATATTAGGCATTCAATATTATATATACACGTATACACTTGTATATATATGGATATTTATATATACATACACACTTATATTTATATATATACACGTATACACATATATATATACATTTATATATATATTTACACCTATATATATTTATATATACATATACACATATACAACCTTATATAAATATATCCATAAAAATCTTAATAAAATCCCAATATTTCTATTCCTAGTGTCGGGCCTATTTTACATAAATACGAATATATATATATATATATATATATATATATATATATATATATATATATATATATATATATATAATATTATACATTTATATGACGAATATAATCTAACCAATAATAATAATATTATATAATAATAACCTTAATAAAATAATAATAATAACAATAATAATAATAATAATAATAATAATAATAACAAAATTCACTAAAATAATAATGGTTATATACCATTATATGTAGTCTAATAATCTCCAAAATATACAAGGACCTGTTTTATACCAATAATATTGAATATCGACTAATAAGAATATTTATGATATTTAATTACGAATACTTGGAAAATATTTATTAAATCATTAAAACATAACACCCTCATACCAAATTCCATCAACACGAATGTCGTTGGACGTGCCGCATGACTACATGGGCTTGAGCTCAGTTCGGATCCAGTCTGGCTAAAATGGTATAACCGGTTTTTCCTAAACTCAACAATATAATTAATAAATAAATAAATAATCTCCGGTAAGGGTTAAGTCACAACTTAGCCTGCTTTTCCTAGTTAGGACATCATTATGGCTCGGCCTTCTCTACCAGGGCTAATACTCTAGCCAAAGCACGCCATGGCACTATCCGTGTCACGATTTCTAGTCACCGTGTATTCCAGAACTCCACCATGGCTAATGTCATCTACCGTAATAATTAACTAAGTAATTATTTATAAAATCCAAAAATCACCATTTAATTCAAATAACTAAATAATAAAATAAATTATAAAAATTCCGGGAAGAGCGGTTACAGTTATCAACATGTGGGGACTAATATATAATCAGGCATATAAAATATGCTATCAGTCAATCAATAATCAGACATGTCTGATGACAATACTATCAATCACGCAATAATCAGGCATGTCTGACGATAGTGCTATCAGTCACGCATGAAATGGACATCAGGCATACGGTGTATGCTATCAGGCAATATTTATCCAATATCAGTTAATCACATGTCTCTAGAACATCCCCAACCCGATATGAGAAACAATGCAATCAATCGGGAACAAGTACAATAATGGAATAAAATAATATGTGTGCAATGCATGCAATGATGGTAATACTAAGTACATGTACTTGCCTCTTCTGAGATTTTGTCCAAGTCTTCTAAATCACCTAAATGAGCAAATAAATATTTTTTAGAGAAAAAAATCCTAAACTCTTCTTAATCAATTTCTATGACTTATACTAACTTCATTAGCTATCCACCTTAAATTATCCCTTTCTAAATTCACCTACTAATCTAACACAAAACATGTCATAAGAATTTAAAGTGGCTCCACTATAACAGATTCAATATTGAACTACTGTTATATACAATTCTCCTAATAATCAAATGAAACCAACCAAATTTGAACTCCTATACCAACGACTACTATACAATCACTCCATAAACCTACAAAGTGAACTCTACAGAACCTGCAACTGTCCAACATCAATTGTCGATCGGTTCCAACAATGGCCAAGCATGTTTGGTACAGAACCTTAATGCTAACGGTCACTACACAGTGAACCCCATGAGCTATACTGATACCATTGTCAATTATCTACAGCATCTGTGTCCAGATACCCTCGTGTCGGTGTCGACACGATACTGCACTTCTCATCCTATCCCGATACCAAATAACTGCTACTTCCTATTTCTAATCTCGATTAATACAAAAACAAGGAAAGTATGATAGCAGAAGATAATCCACCTGAATACGAATGGTACCAACATGATACCAGAATCCCCGACTCCGACACTGCTGCCCAGTGCGTTCAAAACTGAAGGTAAGTCTGGTTCAAACATTTCACTGAACACATTATGCGCGAAAGCAAGAAATTTGAATACTAAGTTTTGCTTGAATGATACGAACCGGGAATTTGAAAGAGACACATAGGAACTCACCAAAAATTGTTTCACCAATCAAAATCAAAGAAACAAAGTTTCGAACAAGAATCTTGTTCAATCAAAGGTGCCGCCAACATAACCTCACTAAATTGTTCCACACAAAAATCAACAAGAAGAGGGAGAATGATGTACCGATGATTAATCTCTGACAGTATTGATGTCGCTCGATCAATTACTCATATCCTAACCTCCGGAACTCGAGAGAATGGAGTATGAATCGAACTAATCGACTCACGCTTGGTCGACTTCGTTACTGCGGAGAAGATATTGCAAGCCTACAGTTCGATCTCTTCATACAACAGGAACACTCGGATCAACAATGGGAAAGCAGAGGAATCAAGAATGATTTAGAGAAGAATCGATCACTCACCATTGCCGTTGTGGTCGTCGTCGTCGATCAGCACGGAAAGCAACACTTGGTCGATGGAGGGGTCGCCATGGACGGAGAGCAGAGCTTCGTCGAGGAAGATGACGATGACCGGAATGAATTGTGCAGCACTTTAGCGTGCGAAATAAATGAAGAAGGAGGAGGAGGAGGCTGAGTCCTTAAATAGGCCGAGAGAAGCTTAGGCGGTCAATCGGACGGTCGATGGCAAGGAGACGGTTATGAATCGGTTACGATCGGACGATCGGGAAAGGAAAGACGGTTAGAAGGGCTCCGCCACGTCGACGAGGGTGTATGGACAGTGGAGGATGACTCTGCCACGTCAATGGCCGACTTGGATGGCGGAGATGGAAACCGCGGCTCTGCTGCAGATCGGAGAAGCAAACAGAAGAATGGAAGGATAATTGGGAAAGATTTGATTGTAAGGAAAGAACTGGATTCGAGCTATCTAACAGTCACTGAAATAATGGGTCATGGGTTCGGGTCAGCGGGTCCGGGTCCAATGTGGATCCGTTCCCCGCTAAGCATGAAGATGGGCTGTTGGCCCAAGATTTAGAGGTTGGCTTTAAAGCCCAAGTACGGTTGGTTGAAAGATTAAAAGAATTAGAATCAATTTGGAAATAATAGTAAATTTATTAAATCAATAAATTTGGAAAATTAATAGTAATTAAAATAATCAAAGTAACTTAGAAAGTCATAATTTGATTAATCCTAATAGGAATTGAAAAAAATAGAAATTTATAGAAGAAATTCCCAAATTTTATTATTTAGGAAAAGTGGAGTTACAATTACAAAATAACCTTTTCTGTCTACTTTATTCATTATCCCAGGTTCTAATTTATTCAAACTATGAAAAGATAAATGTCCCAATCTGCAGTTTTGAAGCATTTCTTCTGCCTCTGGCCCTCCACTAATAGTACCAGCAAGCATTTTAGCCTCCCTGTCCAGGTACCAAAGGCCATCATGCCTGATCCCAGTCTCAAGCCTTTTTTCCGTGTCCTTCTCCTGGAAAGAACACATATCTCGATGAAAAAGAACAGTGTAATTCAATTGGTCATTGAGAGAGCTAACAAAAAGTAAGTTGACCAAAAATGAAAGAACATGTAATATAGATGACAGGGTAACAGATGAAATACAATGGACCGAGCCAGTATCCCTGATGGGTTGGGATGTCCCATCAATAGTCTAAATTGTCTCGGGAAGCATATGCTTGCTTGGGTAATACAATGCGAACTCACTAGATGCACCTGTGATATGCCTAGATGCACCCGAGTCTATGACCCAATCAGTATGAGATTTAATGGATGCAAGTGCATGAACCGGAATACCTTTGCTCGTATGAGCGTAACCAGTAAAGTTACCAAGGTAGGTAGTGTCATCTAGATTCTGAGTGGCATATCCTTTTCCCTTAGATCTCTCAACCTGAAGCTTGAACTGGCGTAGTTTCTCTAGCTCTATCATCTCAACTCCAATCATCTTAGTAGTGGTCTGGGACTCCTCTGCCGCAGCTAGTGAGCAACTCCTCGGCCGTCACGTCCGCTGCCTCCTGACATGTACATCCACTTTTCTGTCCTCTGCCTCCTCAACCATGACCAGGATTGTGGGGTTGAGGACCGTTGTAGTGACAATCTTTCGAAGTAGTGGGAGAAGTATTTGGACTCCAATATATCATTATTCTATTGCACATTTCAGTTCTCTTACCTTGTACTGTCATTCCTAACCAAATACTTAAATATAACTTTTTGATGTCTGGAGGAGACAATTAAGTGCTATCTCCCCCTTGTTATTTACCAAACAAACAATAAATAAGTTTGAGAAACTTAGCACATGGTTAAGCTCTCATCTTAATTTTTGTTTCCTTCTCTTCTCTAGTAAAATCTTTAAATCTATCACCTCCCTCTACTTCTTCAAATCCAATACTGTTATGAATAGGGTGAGTCAGAACCGAAACAGTCAAAACCGAATAAATTAAAATTCTAAAAATTCAAAATCGAAACCGAAAAATTAAATTTCTAAAAATTCAAAATCGAAATAGAATCTAAATTAGTCAATTCGAAATCGAATATTCGGTTCATTCAGATTGTTCGGTTGGAATATTTCTATTGTTTAATGGGTCGGGTCCAAAGTTGGAATCATGGTTAAATTATATTAAAAATTATAATTTGTATGCAGACATTTGTTGTATTTAATTAAAGTTGTGCATAAAGTTGGACTATTATTAAATTATCAAAGTTGAAATTCAAAACACATACATAGAATTGTTGTTTTTAAAATATACATATTTTAATAACAAAATATACATAAAATTGAGAATATTTACATAATTGCATAAGCCTTATTCGATTTTCGATTTTGGACCAAAATCACAATCCAAAACCGAAACCGAGTAAAACAATTTAGTATTTCCTGGAACTGAACCGAGCCAAGCCGAGCTGAATCTCTTATTCGGTTCGGCTTGGTTTGGTTATCGGTCCAAAACCTTCTTAGTTATGAACCAACCAACCACATGCAGGAAGGAGAGGAAGTTGGCAAGAAGTTGTGCTAGACTTCCGGTGGAATGGAATGTATTATCTCATCTGGGTGAGAAGAAACCAGAATTCCCAACTGAAAGCAATGCCATGCCACAATTCCTTCCTTCCTTTGACTTGCGGTGGACATCGTCCAAGGAACTATATCAATCAAACATGCATGACCCATGTCGTACGTGTCGTCGCTTACTACTCATCGAATCTACACTCCCTCCCTCTTCTATTTATATCTCCACTTTCTTTCTTTCCTTCTTTCTTGTCCTTCTCGAAAACCTTATAGAAGAACAAGAAGAAGAATTGACCTCTCATGGACCCTCAAATCCTCGTTGCCCTCGCTCTCGCCCTCGTCGGCGGACTAAGCACATCGTTGGGTAATTCCTCAACCATATATATATTCACTGGAATTTCGTATTCTTTACAATCAATCAGCTACTAGTTCTGGCCATTGTTGCTTTTATTTGAAAGTAATGCTGCTTTCTTCTGTTTTGATTTGTGTCTAGCAAGCAGGAGCAGTGGATAATAATGTACACTTTATAGTCTACACTTTTCGTGGGGTAGCGGTTATGAAGGGTCCGATTTTGGATAATTTTAAGTAGCGATTTTTAAACCAGTCCAAACCATGTATGGTAATTCATTAACGAGCGGTTATGAAAGTTTTATACTAATAAAATTATCTATATGTCCATTCATATCAAATATCGATCAGTCGGTCCCGCAACTCGTTGCATTACTTCATCCCGTACCCTCACTATGCAAGCATATTACCATGTGTTTGTCATGAAGTCAAAAATCTAGATGTATCAAGGATTTATATCGCCTGCATTTAGATAGTCATTATAAGAATGATCACCTGGGTGAAGATAGGAGAGACTATAGAGAAAACATGATTTTTAAAAACTCACCGGAGAAAGTAGCCATGGTTTGAGGAAGTAGAAGAGAAACAAAGATAAAAAAGAGAAAATATGGTAGGGTATTAGTAGTTATAATTATATATATTTTTGTGAGGATATAAATGGAATAAAATAATAAAAACGTCTCAAAATCCACCGATTTGGAGTGTTTATAAATACACCCAAAATTTTACTACACCTGTTTTGGGAGATTTTTGAGCCGACCAAAACCAGTGCATCGAAAAAATTACCAAGCACGGATTTTTTCAACACTTCATAAACGGTCGGCTCAAAACCTCCCAAAAATCGGTGAAAACATTGTTGCCAAGCAGACCCAGACAACTACAACGCACTCATGTGTTGTTGACATTGTTTTAGTTGCTCGAGCATATTGTATCGAAAGAACCGCAAGAAATGATTAGTTTATTTGTCTTTTCGTGAAAACTAGGAAACTAGTGGAAAGCCCTCCCTAGTTTCCGTTCTCGTGAAAAATATATTGAGATTATACAAATGATACGAAGAAAAAAAATTCTTCCACTAGTTTTTTCGGATGCTGTCACAAAAACTAGAGAACTAGTGGAAACCCTCCTAGTTTCGGTTGTTGTGAAAAAGATATTGAGATTATACGAACGATATAAAGAAGAAATTTAATTTTCCACTAGTCTTTTCGGATGCTACCATGAAAACTAGAAAACTAATGGAAAGTCCTCCCTAGGTTCCGTTGTTGTGAAAAAGATATTGAGATTATACAAACAATATGAACAAGTTTCTTTCACTAGTATGCTGAATTAAAATCAAAACTTAAGTCTTAGCCCTATATTTTCTCTTAAAAGTAAACCCATATAAGCTAAAACAAATACTCAAACACTTCCAAATATCTCCTTTTTCTCAAAAGAGGCACCAATATTTATAGCATAAAACCTAAAGCCTACAATAAATTCTACTCATCCAATATTTATTAATCATCAAAAATGATCTAATCCTAGTCTATTTAGGACATAAATAATCACAATCCTTTTAAGTAAACATTCAACACTACAAACAAAATCTCTGTTTCACTATTGAGGGGGTGGTCCAGTTGCTACAACCGTTAAGGGAGGGGAGAAGAGGGCATGCATTGGAATCCCAACCCAAACAAAAAGTTTAATTGAATAGGAGGGGTCTTAGTGCTAGTTGCCCAGGAAGAGATGGTCATTAATGACTGACCTTATCTAAAAATCTATTTCTATATATGGCAACATCCAATATGATTCAAATTGGTTTAACTCATATTTAACATCCGGTTGATGTGTTGGTTGGTCGGTTGGTTACCGGATGTTGGGAAAAACAAGACCTTTTCCGTCTTTGTGATGAGATGAGAATAAAAAAAATAGAAATTGGAAGAGAAGAGAAAACTAAAAGATTGCACACACAAGATTTACCGAGGTTCGGCTCAATGTGAGCCTACGTCCTCAGCCCGCCCCTTCTCCGCCGTTTTTACTATAATCAAATGAAAGATTACAAGGGCATTCTCTCAAGTTGGTACAACTTAACTTGAGGATCACTATCTCTCTCACAAACTCACTTTGAGTGGATTACAAGTGTGAGGATTACAAGTTGTGTTGTTCTTCTACTTGTTGTGTGTTTCAACCTTCATCATCTCCCCTCTATTTATAGGGAGGATAGGCCTCTTGGGTACACCACATTCATTGCTTGGAGAAGTCCAAAGGTCAGCCCTTCCATCTCCCAAGATTCGATCTTCCATTCCCCCCAATGCATGGAGAAAGGCAATACATTAATATTGCATGCAAGCTGAATACATGCAGAATATTAATAGATAGGCTACTTCAGATGGTCATAACTTCTTCAATACACCTTCAGATGACCTGGTTCAAAGCTTGAATGAAAGATAAAACTTTTTTCAACACATTTCATATTGAAGACCGAGCCATGAAATGACTGCAACATATCCAAAACAGCCTCCCAAAACTGAAGCTTGTCACAAAAAACTGCACCCAGAAAAATGGCCAAGTACTTGGCTAAACCCAACCATGAGTGACCGATTTTCATGGATCAAATCCATATTGTTTCATCATGGGGATGGACCCCGTTCCCATCAATCTCCCCCTCCATCCTCATGAGGAGAAAATTTTCAAACAATAGTCATACCTGCCTTCCTACGACAACAGTCATGCTTCTCTTTTGGTAGAGGCTTTGTCATCATGTCAGACGAATTTTGTCTTGTATCAATCTTCTTAATGTGCATCAGGCGATTCTCCAAAGCATCTTGGATCCAGTGATGTCGTACATCGATGTGCTTTGTCTTTGAGTGATAGGTAGCATTTTCACTCAAGTCAATGGTGCTCTGACTGTCACAATATAACATGTACTTCTCTTGCTTGAGAGATAACTCCTTCAGAAAAATTTTCATCCACAAGAGCTCCTTGCTAGCTTCTGTAGCAGCGATATATTCAGCTTCTGTGGTGGATAGAGCAATACACTTTTGCAGCTTTGATTGCCATGATACGGCTCCCCCTGTAAAGGTAAATAAGTATCCTGAATGTGGACTTTTTTTTGTATGTCACCTGCCATGTCAGAATCAGTGTAACCTTCCAAGATAGGTCTTCCATCTCCAAAACATAAAGAATATTTAGAGGTTTCTCTAAAATATATTAGAATCCACTTTACTGCTTCCCAATGTGCTTTACCATGATTGACAAGGAAACGACTTACCACTCCAACTGCATGTGCTATGTCGGGTCTTGTACAAACTATGGAGTACATCAAACTTCTGACAGCTGAGGCAAAAGGAATGCTCTTCATTTCCTCCTTCTCCTTCTTACTTGAAGGGCTTTGTCTTGTACTTAGCTTAAAGTGAGCTGCTAGCGGTGTGCTGACTGGCTTAGAGTTCTCCATATTGAACCTCTCCAGAACACGTTCAATGTATCTTTCTTGTGACAGCCACAACTTTCTCGCACTTCTGTCCCGAGAGATCTTCATTCCCAATATATGTCGTGCTGCTCCTAAGTCCTTCATGTCAAAGGACTTGCTCAACTCTTTCTTCAACCTGTCAATCTTAGACATATCTTTTCCAACAACAAGCATATTATCAACATATAAAGAGAGAATACTGAAATCATCATCAAAGAACTTCTGGACATAAACACAGTGATCTGCAGATGTTCTCTTATACCCATGGTCAAGCATAAAAGAATCTAACCTTTTATACCACTGTCGCGGTGCCTGCTTGAGCCCGTGCAAGCTCTTCTTCAATTTGCAAACCAATTGTTCTTTGACCTTTACCTTGAAACCCTCTGGCTGCTCCATATAAATTTCCTCTGCCAAGTCACCATGGAGGAATGCAGTCTTCACATCTAACTGCTCCAGTTCAAGATCTTGGGAAGCAACAAGACCAAGAATAACCCGAATAGAAGACATCTTGACAACAGGAGAAAAAATTTCTTCAAAGTCAATACCTTGCCTTTGACTGAAACCTTTCACCACGAGACGAGCTTTGTACTTGACTTGGTCATTTCCTTCATTCTTGATTTTGAACACCCATTTGTTCTTCAAGGCTTTTTTGTTCTTTGGTAGCACCACCAAGTCATAAGTGTGGTTCTTATGCAAAGAATCCATCTCCTCTTGTATAGCTTTCTTCTACTTTGTACGATCTTCATGTACTTGTGCTTCATGGAAACTTTCTGGTTCACATGTATCTGTCACCAAAGTATACTCTGAAGCAGGGTATCTCGTTGAGGGTTGTCATTCTCTCTCCGACCGTCTCAACTGAGGTGCTGGTGGTTGATCCATATCTGGTGGCTCTGTATTTTCATACTCCCCCTGATCAATATCCGGGGAACCTATAATTTTTTTCTTCCTGCACATCTTGAAAATCATTATTTTCTGACATAGGAGAAGGAACAACAACCGGTATGGAAATTGGATCTGGAACGATGTGAGTGTTTTGTGGCTCTTCTTCTTTTTCAAAATCAGCAAGTGTTTGATCTTCACAAAATACAACGTCCCTGCTTCTCACAATTTTCTTGTTTATAGGATCCGACAATCTATATCCAAATTCATAATTTTATATCCTAAGAAGATGCATGGAATGGCTTTATCGTCAAGTTTTGTTCTTTTCTCCTTAGGTACATGCACAAATGTCTTACACCCGAACACACGCAAGTGGGAATAGAAAATGTCCTTTCCACTCCAAACCCTTTCTGGAATATCTTCATCCAAAGGAACTGAGGGGACAAGTTTATCAAGTAGCAGGCGGTTCGTACTGCTTCTTTCCAAAATATTTTTGGTAATTTAGCTAAGGATAGCATACTCCTTATCCTTTCTACAATTGTGCGGTTCATCCTTTCTGCAACCCCATTGTGTTGTGGTGTGTGAGGGACAGTCTTTTGGTGTCTAATACCATGTTTAGAACAATAATCTTCAAACATCCTTGAAGTATATTAACCACCATTATCCGTGTGAATACACTTCAAGAGTTTTCCAGTTTCTCTTTCAACTTTGGTATGGAAATCTTTGAAAACTTCAAGGACTTGATCTTTGGCTTTTATGACATATACCCACACCTTTCTAGATGCATCATCTATGAAGGTCACAATGTAAGAGGCACCACTAAAGATTTTTACATTTATGGGTCCACACACATCCAAATAGACTAAGTCCAATACGTCGGTTTCTTTTTTGTTATAATTTTTAACAAAAGCTACCCGGTGTTGTTTTCCAATTAAGCAATGATCACAGTGAGATAATGTTGTACCTTGTATGGATGGAAGTAGTTGTCGTCTTGCGAGAGTTTGTAGTCCTTTCTCGCTCATGTGGCCAAGTCGCTTGTGCCACAAATCCATAGAGGTACCTTCCACTGTTCCAAGTGTATCATTCCCTAAGTGGAACTGAGTCTTGTAGAGAGTGCAACACTTCTTTCCTCTCGCCAGTACAAGTGATCCTTTGGTAAGCTTCCAACATCCTTTACCAAAGCTGCTTGCGTATCCTTCTTCATCAAGCTTGCCGGTGGAGAGAAGATTGAGACGAAGATCGGACACAAATCTAACATCTTTTAGAACAATCTTTATTCCAAGGTTAGTGGTAACACAAATATTTCCGATGCCAAGAATTTGAGAAGAGTTTTTGTTATCCATTTTTACCGTTCCAAGGTTACCTTCACAAAGCGAAGTGAAGGAGTCCTTCTGGAAAGTAGCATGGTAGGAGGCACCAGAATCAATCACCCATTCTGAGTCTTGGCAAGTGAGATTTGCACATTCTTCTTCACATGCCGAGAAAAGCACAATTTCATTGTCAGTGGCAACGGCTGCACTTTCATTCTTTTCTTGCTTCTCATTGGTCCTTCCTTCCTTTTGTTCTCGTTTGAGCTTGCGACATTTCCGTTTTATGTGTCCATTCTTTCCGCAGTGATAGCAACTAATGTCCTTTATGGCCTTCGATTTTCCTCTCGACTTGTCTCGGTTCTGAGGTTGTCGGCTTTTGCTCCTTCCCCTATTCTTGGTGACAAGGGCATGAGAATGGGAGGACCCGGATGACTTTCTTCGAATTTTTTCATTCAGAAGGCTGCTTGTAACTTGGTTCATGGATACAACCCCGTCAGGTACGGAGTTACTAAGAGACACCATCAGAGTCTCCCAACTATCCGTTAATGAGCTAAGTAGAAGAAGGGCTTGAAGCTCGTCGTCCAACACCATCTTCATGGCTGCAAGTTGATTTACAATACTTTGAATTTCATTCAGATGTTCAGATATGGAATCACCTTCCTTGAACTTGAGATTGACAAGCTTTCGGATCAAGAAAGCTTTGTTGCCGGCAGTCTTCCTCTCGTAGAGATCTTCAAGTTTCTTCCACAATCTGTTTGCCGAAGTCTCATTTGACACATGGTGGAATACAGTGTCATCCACCCATTGTCGAATGGTATCGATGGTCTTCTGGTCGAGCTTCTTCCACTCTTCCGCCGTCATGGACTCCGGCTTGGAAGATTTACCTTCAAACGGTGCATAGAGGTCCTTGCAATAAAGAATGTTCATCATCTTCACCTTTCTTATCATCCAGTTGCGGCCATTCAAGCTGATCATACGAATGCCCTCAATTGGAGTCTCCATCTCAACACAAGAAGATTAGTAACCTAGCTCTGATACCACTGTTGGAAAAACAAGACCTTTCCCGCCTTTGTGATGAGATGAGAATAAAAAAAATATAAATTGGAAGAGACGAGAAAACTAAAAGATTGCACACACAAGATTTACCGAGGTTCGGCTCAATGTGAGCCTATGTCCTCCGCCCGCCCCTTCTCCGCCGTTTTCACTATAATCAAATGAGAGATTACAAGGGCATTCTCTCAAGTTGGTACAACTTAACTTGAGGATCACTATCTCTCTCACAAACTCACTTTGAGTGAATTACAAGTGTGAGGATTACAAGTTGTGTTGTTCTTCTACTTCTTGTGTGTTTCAACCTTCACCATCTCCCCTCTATTTATAGGGAGGATATGCCTCTTGGATACACCACATTCATTGCATGGAGAAGTCCAAAGGTCAGCCCTTCCATCTCCCAAGATTCGTTCTTCCATTCCCCCCAATGCATGGAGAAAGGCAATACATTAATATTGCATGCAAGCTGAATGCATGCAGAATATTAATAGATAGGCTACTTCAGATGGTCATAACTTCTTCAATACACCTTCAAATAACCTGGTTCACAGCTTGAATGAAAGATAAAACGTTTTCAAAAAATTTCGTATTGAAGACTGAGCCAAGAAATGACTGCAACATATCCAAAACAGCCTCCCAAAACTGAATCTTGTCACAAAAAACTGCACCCAGAAAAATGGCTAAGTACTTGGCCAAACCCAACCATGAGTGACCGATTTCCATGGATCAAATCTATATTGTTTCATCATGGGGATGGACCCCGTTCCCATCACCGGGAAACTAAGTTTAGAAACTTCGTAACAAATCGGCAAAATTGAAAGCATGTATTCATTTGGTTAAATTGGTTTCTATCAAAATGATGAAAACTCACTAAGGAAACTAAAAGGGAATTATTATAATTTATTATTTAAAAAGAAAATGAATATGGTTCACATTATATTATTTTATTAATGACATGTCATCATATTTCTCTAGTTTCTACCAAACAAACAAAAACCTTTTGTTTGCACGAACACGATATGCATATGGATACCATTTTACAAACTCATAGGAAACTTTCTAACTTTTCAAGTAACTTTTTGTTGACAAAGGGGCCCTAAGTGAGCTCAGAAAGAGTATTGCATATTTTCAGTTTTACTTTCTATAAGCAAGTTGGTTGTTTCAGAAAAGCTTTTTGATGTTATCTTGTTCTCCAACATAATAAACAGTAATGACTCTTGTGATTGGAACAGGTGCACTTATTGTTGTTCTTAATCATGCTCCCAATCCCAAGATACTTGGTCTTCTACAGGTGATCTTTATTCTGTTCTTTCTTTGATAGGCAATTCACTTTCTATTTGTTTGTTTGTACCGAAGGAACCTATCATGTAACCTGTGATTTTTTTTCTTTCTTTTTTTTGCTTATCAGGGTTTTGCTGCTGGACTTATGATGAGTATATCTTTTTTTGACTTGTCACATAATGCTCTAAATTCTCTTGGCTTCTTAAAGGGCAACCTTTGGGTGGGTTTACATCCTATGCTGTTAATGAATCTGTTTTGTTCTAATATTTGGAGATGTTGCATATTCGTTCTCTGATATGTTCTCTATACTTTTTCTGTGTTTCCAGTTCTTTGCAGGAGTCATTACGTTTGGTTTTATTGTGAGTTTTATTCCTGAACCGAAGCTTGTTCCGCTAGATAAGAAACAAGTATGGATATTACTTTCTATCATTCAAAGTATGCAAATCAGTCATTTTACCTTATACATGAATTGGCGACGTATCTAACTTGTTCACCTTTTATGGCATACAATAGGATGACGATGAGTCGAGTACTAAAGACCTGATGAAAAAGCACCGACGCCAAGTGATGTTTTCTGGAATTATAACTGCAGTTGGTAAGTATCTTGTGTTTGGAGAGGGATTTGTTTGCTAATTCATTATTCCTCATCTCTGGCTATCCGTTGTTTAATTTACCGTCTTTAATTGGTAATTGACAATATTTCCTATCAGAAACTGTCAAACTTTTGATGTTTTAGACCATTATAGGTGATAGAAAACTAAGTCTCTAGAAATCTAATGGAGTATATCGCAGAGAAAATCTTTCAATATTTGCCCATCAGTTTGCAACAATAATTTTCACTAGATGTTTTGAAGTTTGGGAGAAGGGAGGTACAATAATCCAATGATAGCAATACAACAGCATAACTAGCACTCGACATCAAAATTCTGCTTGCCTTGTAAAACCCTGAATATTAACATTGCATTCAATAGCCTTATATCATTATGTTCAGTGTCATAGTCATAATCTTGCCAGGTCAATTATGCCCAGATGTTACAAATTAAAATCTGTTACTGCTATAGTCATGGAAGGCAGTCAACTCTATCCATGTAAAAGCAGAATGAAAGAATTTTTATCATTCATTGTGAGAGCATAATAACATTGCGTCTCTGCTATATTATTAAAAAAAAACTCTTGTTTAATTATTATTTTGTATAGAAGGATACTTCAGCTATAAACAAAGACATATCCACAGGGATAATTATTCAATGGCATCTTGGCTACTGGACACGGTTAACCATAAGAGTGGTAAAGTAATATTAAAAATGATTTTGGCTTTAAGACTTGCATTATAGTTGTCATGCACATGTTATATGTCAATTAAGCAACTTTGTTTATAATTTCTTTTGGAGAAATTCTTGTGAATATCAAATGCATTCCAACGATCACAATGACAAAAGAGTTCTGGGATTTTTCATATTTTCCAAAACCCGAATGCGAATTCATATTTCCCAAAACCTGAATGTGCATCCAAAATACAGGGTAAGGATCGATTTTGGATCCTATTGTCCTTGTTGATTCATGTTCAGGTTTTGGTATGATACATACATATCGGATTTGGCTTCATATTTTGTCTAGATCCAATTCGAATCTGTCAGACCAACTTAAGATGCTTGTTTCTGAACATTTTTGGGAGAATTCTGATATACAATGTGATGCTTCCAATTTAAAGAATCTCACTTCCATTATTATGCCAATTACAAATGTCTAGTTAGTTTGACATGTTAAAACTATAGTTATAGTAAGATTATGTTCAAATTTAATCATATACTGATTAAGCTTCCACCTTCATAAATTTAAGTTTGGAGGATACTAAAACCATTTCCTATCACCAGTTTTCTACATAAAGGTTCAAATTTAAGTCCTCGACTTTTTGTGCTAGTTATTAATGAAATTACTAGGCATATCCAGAAGGAAGTTTCTACAATGATGGTTTTGACGATATTGAATTGGTCAATGAGAAAAGATAAGGGTTAGATATTAAAATAAAAGTGTGGAGAGAAACTTTAAAATCTAAAATTTCAAAAATTAGTAAGACCCAAACAATGAAACAAAGTATATGAAATGTAACTTCTCTCGAAAGTCATAGAGAAATGATGTGGAGAGTACATATAGATGGATAGGAGATACCTAGAAGTGATATTATTTGGTATTTAAGATCAATCATTCATCATGATAGAGATTGAGAAAGATGCCATGTATAGAGATTAAAAAAATTACTTATGGAGTATTTTGTATCTGCAAGATACTTTTTGATGTTGAAAAAAATGTTTCAATCATGCTTTATGGATTAAAGTATTGGGCAACTAAGAAACAACATGCCTAGAAAACTGGTGTAGTCGAAATAAAAATGCTAAGATGGATGAGTAAAAATACATTACAACAACAAAGCCTTTATCCTAAATTTTTGGGGTCGGTTGTTTGAATCATTTTCTTTCATTGGATCTGTTAAGGGTCATGTCCTCTGTAACGCTAACAAAAATCATATACTTTTTTGAAACTTCACATGTTCCATTAGCCTATCTCTAGTCCTAGTGGCTTCTCTAACTACTATCTTATCGCTCCTCCTTACCATAGCATTTATTGATCTGCGTTGTACATGTCTAAATCACCTAAGATGATTTATTTTCTTATTATATAGCTACATTGGAATTATACTTCCATGGTTTGGACTTGTTTCTTAAAGAGGACTGACTTCCTAAATATGTGTTTCTACATAATAGCACGTGCTCTTAGAGTTGATAAAATAATACTGCAGTTTTTTTGGTTCATCTAATAAGGTTAAGTTCCTTTTCATAGTTGCAGGTATTAGCTTGCAAAATTTTCCGGAGGGAATGGCTGTGTTTCTAGGTTCTGTAAAGGTAATATTTCATCTATTTAGTATTTGCTACTACATTGCCTATCATAGGATGTCATTTGATAAAATTTATTTAACTAAAGTTACTGTGACCCACTTATTTTTCTCAGTTATAGATAGTATATTTTGTGCTTCTTATGATTTGTGGTATATGCACAAAGTTCACAGGGTTGAATTACTAGTCTTAAAATAGAATATCCACAAACTAGCAAAATGATAGTGCTCCCATGTCTATCAATCAGACTGCAAGAAAATTTTCCACATGATCTGAAACTTTCCCCTCATATATTGTCTTCATATCCATGCTGACTTGATGGTTCAATGATTACCATAATTTCTTTCTAAATGGCACCAGTTCGGTTATGTAGGTTTTGACTTGATATGCACTGTTTACCTAATACTTTTGTGTTAAAACCTTCATTGGGGATAGACCTTTACTACTATTCACAAAGAATTGAGTCCATGAAGTCTCCATACACATTGCTGAATGGTCGGTCTTCCATGAGTAGACCAAGCATATTGAGGTTGGCCATTATTTTATTTGTGACAAGGTCAAGCTTTGGAATATCCTTCATCATGTACATGTTGCCTCTTGGTTGATACTCTCACTAAAACTATGTCTTGCATGCCTTACCTTTTCTGTAAGCTTGGCTTTGTGGGGGAGTGTAAAAGAGAGCCTTACTCTTCTTAATTTTTAGTTACACAGTTCAGTTTCACATTTGATAACCGTCTAACAAAGCTCTCCTATCTTGTATAAATACTCTCCTTTGCTCCTTCTAATGAATTAATCCATTTTGGTGAGAAAACTTTTTCCTCAACAGGCCAATTATTTGAAAGTTTCAACTAATACTTTCTGAAATTGGCGAAATTGAAAATTTTCTGAAATTAGCCAAATCAGTTTCAAAATTGTCCAAAACTTTTAGATTAGTTCCGAATTGGCCTGTCGGAAGTTCAGGAATCAAGGCTGACATAGATGTAACTTTTTCAAATTTGCAAAATTTGGCTGAAGCATAATATTTTCAAGGGAAAAACAACCCTAGATCAGACGCTCGCAGCGGAAACTGAGAAGCGTCAAGACTGAAATCCCACAAAGAGAATAACAAACCAATGAACCACTTCGCGAGAGCCAAGTCGGATGAATACAGTATATGTAGCGACTTAGTTACCAGGACAAACCCCAATCCCCTATTGATGAATAATATTATAAGATTGAAACAATAACTATCGGTTCATTTTCACCAAGAACCGATCCCTCACAAATCTCAAGTATAAAGACAAGAAGATTACAATGGGATCGCTCAGCCCAATCCCACTAGACTAGCGTACCTAGTATCGATTGTCCACCGTATGTAACAATGATGACGATCTTCCTGAATTAAGTCCACGAACATGTCTAATTTCTCAAACTGTCTTGAAGTGCGAGCCTACGAGCGAAGCACATACCTCCTCATAGATTTGGTGAACTGTCTCCTTGAATCTTATCAACGAGCACCTTACGATAGCCCTCTTAAATAGGGCTAATAAACCCTAATTTAAAATTAGAAAATCAATAAATTAGTTCCAGTTAGATCATGACCGTCCAAACGAATCCAACGGCCTAAAAATTATTGATAAATAAAAAAATATGCGGCAAAAGACGACCCACTAGCATGCAATCAATATGCCGTCGGTATGCTAACTATGCACATAAGTGTCACAAAAGTTGTTGCCTTTTTATTGGATTTTTTGGCATACCATCGATATGTCTGCCCCACTGATTTCGTAGCCACTAATACTTGTTGGGCGCATGCGGAAGCGTTTGCCAACCCACCTGATCAAAACCAACCCCCGTCTAACGGATACCAAGCACAAGATGAAGTTAAGTATATGGCGGTGACGTACGTCACCTAGACAAATTTTAACATTTAATAACTCAGATGATATTACAAGATTGACAGAACTCATGTTGAACCCTTTGCCCTAGTAGGTTCAACCCCTCACCACTCTCAAGAAGAAAAATAGAAGATTACAATTGAGATCACTCACCAACCCGTAGCAATCTCCCTAATCGAAGTTGACGACTCATCGATTAGATCTTCTTCTTCCTTCTGTCTTGGATGGCGAATTCCTAAGAGCAAAGTACGGACTTTCTTTTATATTTTCTTGTGGACGAGCACCCCGAATCTCCACTTTGTGCCTCCACCCTCACCCCATGTATATAGGATGAGGAAATCATATTTCAGGTCATAATATGATTTCCTAATAAAATAGGAATCATATTTTACGTAAAATATTCCATCAACATCCTATTTTAGTTTATAATATAATTTTCTAAAATAAGAATCATATTATATCTAAAATAGCACAACACCAATTATGGACATCCAAATCTAATCAAATCAAATATTTAACTAGATTTGGATTCCACAAATATGTTGTTACCAAATTCAAAGTTGATTCCAACAATCTCCTTCTCCAGTCTGATGAGAGGGATTGACCTCGTAGGTCCTCAACTGGACTCCATGCATGTTGTCCCACGATAGAAAACCTGCTCCCCCATGCCACTGATCTCCGATCCCCCAAGTTGCTTTGCATCTTCCTTCGTCTCTAGCTCCTCGATCGTCACGTCGACATTAGCTGCCATGCATAGCACCTCCTACACCATTGGGATCCTACCAATATTAATAACACGACCAAGACCAAAATTCCTGACGATCAGTCTCATCGTAAGTCTTGGCTGCATGTCCCCGACTTCTGCCTTCTATTGGTACGTGCTACCGTTCCGTTGAGCTTCTTCACCCTTGGCTGACCCAACCAAGCGGACGGTGCGGTTCTCCCGAGATTCGAACTCCTGAACCTGCCCAGACACTGAAGCTCTCCCATACACATGCATCCTCGAGCAGAACATCATACATTATGCACGCCGTCAATGACCCACAACTCCCTTTGAACTATGTGAATGGTGATGCACCCGCCTATAATTGAGTTTGCTGCAAATCTTGATCTTCTCTCTGACTTCGAACTGCTGAAATCGATGTCACTCCGTGAAGCTTTGGCAAACCACCTGTTGCCAAAACTGGATCCGTAAAGCAACCCCAACGTGGAGACCGACCAGCTGTCATGGGACTGACAAACTGACCCTCAATCTTTGGCTCATCAACATCCGTCGCTTTGTCTTGATGAACTGAATCCTTCGTATCCCTTAAAGCATCTAGAAGCCCCTCCTTAGTAAGTTCTCGACGATCTACCTTCTGTCGAACACCCCTCGAGCCTCCATCTGGTGTCTGTGGTCTGCTTGTACAGCTCAGCGGCTTGAGCCTGTACATGCAACAACACAAATCTCCCCGAGCCAGCTGTTGGGAACCCTTCGCAATCATCAAATCTTTGTCCCCAAATAGACTGCGACAGCCATCATCTGCCAACCTCCCTACCGAAACCAAGTTGTAGCACAAACTCGATACATGTCGCACATCCCTCAGGACGAGCTTTTTACTAAACTCTGTCGTCAAGTGCACATCACCGATGCCTACAACTACAGCCGTCCCCTTGTCGTCCATCTTCACACATTCAAATATGCCACCGCAGTATGACGTAAAGATCCTCCTATGTAGAGTGGCGTGATACGATGCCCCCGTATCCATGACCCAGTCGCCATTATGGCACATGTCAAAAGCTTCCTCTGCGTCGGTCGCTGCGATGATGATATCTCCAAACGCCGTGAGATCCTCCTGATCGTCCTCGCCTTTGGCTTTCTCAGCTTTGAGCTTCATACAGTTCCTCATGATATGAACCATTTTGCCACAGTAATAGCAGCCCTCCTTGCGGTCCACAATCGCAAGATTCTAAGAACTCTCCCATGTCTTCGCTTGTAACTTGGTTCTTTCCTTTCCGTAGGAAGCCACAAGAGCGAACTCCTGCGACGATTCTACTTGCTTGTGCCGGACCTCCTCATTCAACAAGCAACTTTTGACTGCCTCCATCGTGACAACTCCATCAGACGCGGAGTTGTCCACCAACACCACCAATGTCTTCCAGCTTTCCAACATAGCACACAAGAGCATTAGGGCCTGAAACTCATTATCAATCACTATATTTATCACAGACAGCTGATTAATGATACCCAAAACCTCGTTCAGATGTTGTGCCACTGGGGCACCCTCCGTGTACTTCGAGTTGACGAGTTGATGAATAAGAAATGTCTTGTTGCCAGCCGTCTTCCTTTCATACAGCGAATGCAGCTTCTCCTACAATGATTTTGCCGAACTCTCCATAGATAAGTGGTGAAACACTGAATCATCCAACCATTGACGGATGAATCCAATGGCCTTTCGATCCAGTCATTTCCAATCTTCAGCAGCTTTGTCCGTTGGCTTTGCGATGTCGCCCTCCAACGGACCATGCAAGTCCTTACAGTAGAGTAGATCCTCTATCCTTGGCTTCTAGATCGTCCAGTTTTTTCCTGTAAGGGTGATCATACGAGTGTTCATCTGCTCCGTAGACATGGTTGCCAGAACCTCCAAAGCTCTGATCTAATTGTTGGGCGCGCGCGAAAGCGTTTGCCAACCCACCTGATCAAAACCAACTCCTGTCTAACGGACACCAAGCACAAGATGAAGACAAGTATATGATGGTGACGTACGTCATCTAGACAAATTCCAATCTTTAATAAATCAGATGAAATTACAAGATTGATAAAACTCACGTTGAACTCTTTGCCCTAATAGGTTCAACCCCCTCACTACTATAAAGAAGAAAAACAGAAGATTACAATTGAGATCACTCACCAACCCGTAGCATTCTTCCTAACCGAAATTGATGACTCCTCGACTAGATCTTCTTCTTCCTTCTGTCTTGGATGGCGATGTCCTAAGAGGAAAGTGTGGACTTTCTCTTAGATTTTATTATGGACGAGCACCCCGAATCTCCATTTTGTGCCTCCACCCTAACCCCACATATATAGGATAAGAAAATCATTTTTCAGGTCATAATAGGATTTTCTAATAAAATAGGAATCATATTATACCTAAAATATTTTATCAACATCCTATTTTAGATTATAATAGGATTTCCTAAAATAAGAATCCTATTATATCTAAAATAGCACAACACCAATTATGGACATTCAAATCTAATCAAATTACATATTTAACTAGATTTCGATTCCACAAATATTTTGTTACCAAATTCAGACTGGACTCCAACAATACTTATGTCTCCGATGTTCCTTCGGTTAACGCTCTGAGACACTCCATATTGCTTAACTACCTTGAATCGTGCTTGCATTTTTCAACATACTCCCCTCTACATCATGATAAGTATTGGCACCATAGCTCCTCAATCGACTCTAGGCATGTCATCATACAATATAATTTCTGCTCTCCCTCATCATTGACCTTTAATCTCCCAAATTGCTCTGCATCTTTCGTCTCTAGCTCCTCGACTACCATATAAATGCTAGTTATCATGTGTAGCACCTCGCAAATAAATGGGATCAATTAGTAATTCATCCAAGACCAAATTCTCTGACTACTAGCCTTACCCAAGTCTCGGGTGCATGTATCCAACTTTTGTCCTCCACCACAACGTACTCCCATTCCGTCAAGCCTTCTCACCCTTGGCTATGCCTGCCAAGTAGACAATGCGGTTTTCTCGAGATTTAAGCTCCTAAGCCTGTCCACCTTCATGTTTGACACTAAAACTCTTTCGTACACTTGCAACCGTGAGAAGAACATCATGTAATGCGCATGCCATCAGTAGTCCATAGCTCTCCCTGAATTATACAAATGGAAGTGTACATGCCGCACCTTGAGTTGGCTTCACCCTTTGATCTTTTTATCGACTTCAAAATGTAGAAGCCGATGTTGCTCTGCTAACTTTAAGAGACATGTTGTCACCAAATCCTGATTCGTAGAACGATCCCTACCTAGAAATCGACCAACTGTCATGGGACTAATAAACTGACCCTCAAACTTTGATGCATTCTCATTCGTTGCTTTGTCCTAAAGAATAGAATCCTTCGGAATCTGAAATCTTCTTAAAGACCCTTACCGATCTATGTTACCCAGACTCTCCATTTCAAGGTGAAGCACCATGTCGACCCGATAGGACATGGGTATAGGTATAGAATCCGTATCAGATCCTCCATGGTGATAATTGGATCCTTCATAGTAACAATCGAAAGACTAGTAGTGAAGTAGATAGTTTATTTTAATGTGGTCACGAAGCAGATAGTGACTAATAGTAAAGTAGTAGGGGAGCTGAAGGACGGTTCCTTACTTATTCAACTAGTTCAATAAAGTTTACTTGTATTTTATGTTGAATATTTTTTGTGTGATTTTATTGATAATCTCATGGCTATATATAGCCTTACAATCCTCCTCATTACATTAAATCCTCTATGGAATATCCTGTGGCATATTCTGACATACCAAATATACCAACAGGATATTCCAATATACTTATTCTAATATACCAATACCAAATATACCAATACTCTCCCTCAAGATGGGCGAAAGATATTCACTAAGCCTATCTTGTCACATTCCCTAATCAAGCTCACAGAGCTAAGTCCCTTGGTCAGTCCGTTTGCTACCTGATCCTTGGTTGGAACGTGGCCTAGCTCCAGTAGTCCACTATCCAACTTCTCCTTGATGAAGAACCTATCGATCTCGATGTGTTTGGTTCTATTATGTTGTACTGGATTGTTGGCGATACTAATAGCTGACTGGTTGTCATACCACAGCTTCATCTTGGCTTCTAGATCCAGCTTCAGCTCCACCAGCATATTCTTCAACCATAGCAGCTCTGCAACTCCCAAGGCCATAGCTCTATACTCCGCTTCAGCTGTCGATCTGGCCACCACTAAGAGACCAAGTTGGCTCCTACAAATATGCAGTATCCCGAGGTAGATCTCCTATTATCAGCACAACTAGCCCAGTCAAAATCACAGTAGCCCTCGATGCTTACGTAATTATTCTTCCTGAATATAAGTCCCTTTCCGGGATACCCTTCAAGTATCTCAGAATCCGGTACACTGCGTCTATATGACCCTTTCGTGGGTCATGCATGTAGAGGCCAACCACACTTACTACAAAGTAGATATCAGGACGGGTGTGGCTCAAATAGATCAACTTGTCCACCAATCTCTGGTATCTATCCCGGTCAACTGGTTCTTCAGCCTCAGCAACCAGCTTGAACCTCTGATCTATCGACGTTGCTGCAGGTTTGCATCCCAACATCCCTGTCTCTGTAAGAAGGTCCAGGGCATACTTCCTCTGGGAAAGAATAATCTCCTCTATTTCTCGAGCAATCTCAATCCCAAGGAAGTACCAAAGAAGGCCAAGGTCCTTCACCTCAAATTCTTTGCCAAGCTTCCTCTTGAGTTGGGCAATCTCCTGGTCATCATCTCCTGTGATAATTATATCGTCCACATACACCACAAGTATGGTGATATGGCTTCCACTCCGACGAAAGAACACAGTATGATTAGCATTGATCTGCCGATATCCCATTCTTATCACCGCCCTCCTGAATCTGTCAATCCACGCTCGAGGAGACTGCTTCAGTTCATAGGACTTCTTCAACCTACAGACCTTGTCCACTGTCTGATTGGTGACGAATCCTGGTGGTATCTTCATGTACAACTCCTCCACTAGATCTCCATAAAGAAACGTATTCTTCACATCCAGTTGGTGTAGCTTCCATCCACCATTTGCTGCCAGAGTAATCAGGGTCCTGACAGTGCTCATCTTCGCCACTGGTGCAAAGGTCTCGTCATAGTCAATACTGTACGTCTGACTGTATCCTTTTGCCACTAGTCGAGTTTTGTAGTGATCAACTTGTCTATCTGGGTTATGCTTTACAGTAAAGGTCCACTTGCATCCAACTGTTCTCTTCCCTTCTGACAGTTTTACCAGCTCCCAAGTGTGGTTCTTCTCAAGAGCCCCCAACTCCTCATACATCGCCGCTTTCCACTTTAGATCGTTCTTAGCAACCTGCCAATTGTTAGGTACAGTAATACTATCCAAAGACGCAATAAATACTCCATAAGAAGAGGAGATGTGATCATATGGAACAAGCTGAGCAAGGTCTCAACATATCTAATAGGAGGATTTTTCGTATTGCAACCATATCTAATAGGAGGATTTTTCGTATTGTTGCGAGTGGTCCTCCGTACTAATAATGGTGCAGGAGGAGTAGGTATGGGAGGAGTATGAAGAATGATATCAACTGAAGGGGACTCTGGTGGTGGTGTATGTGTCTCAGGAGTCGAGACGAACGCAGGCAAGGGACTTGGTACTGGCACTGTAGGTACTGGTCCTGCAGTTTGCTTCCCTCTCGTGTTGTAGGTAAGTATCTTCCCCTAAGCCGTGGGCCTAACACCTCTTATTTTCTCCCACTGTTCCTTTTCACCTTCCTGTTCCTCATCAACCGCGTCTCCATGCCATACTCCTAAATCGGTCATCAGACTTTTACCAATCTCCCCCTCTCGCCTCATACTCGCAGTATCAGGTGAGTTGTTTGAGGTTCCCTCCCGACGGTAGTGTGGCTCATGCTCCCTGAAGTGAACATCAATGCTCACAAACTTCTTTTTCTCTACTGGGCTCCAGCACACATACCCTTCTGAGTCGCCGAGTAGCCCACGAAGATGCACTTGACTACTCTAGGATCAAGTTTTCCAACAGACGGTCTGTTGTCCTTCACAAAACACATGCAACCAAATACCTTCAGTAGGAGTATCCCAATATTATTTTCTTGTAATATTTCACATGGAGACTTCCATCCCAGTACCTTCGAGGGCATTCTATTGATTAGTTGAGTTGCTGTCAAAACTGCATGTCCCCACAAACTTTGTGGGACATTCATATCGATCATCATGCTTCTTTCCACCTCTAGAAGGTATCTGTTCTTCCTTTCTACTTCTCCGTTTTGTGCTGATGTGTATGTACATGTGGTCTAATGTTGTATCCCTTGGGCTGACAAGTATTCCGCAAGTGCTCTGTTAATATACTCTTATCCCATTGTCAGACCTCAGTACCTTCACCACTGCCCTGTAGTGAGTCTAGACATGTTTATAAAATTTTCGAAAACAGGTAGATACATCACTCTTATTGTTTATCAAATACAGCCAAGTGACACAAAAAGAACAATCAATGAAGGAAACAAAATACTTGTAATCATTCATAATAGTAATGGCGCATGGCTCCCAAATATCAGAATGTACTACATCAAAAACTGACGAGCTCCTATGACCCGTACTAGCATATGAGCTCCTAGTAAGTTTGCCTAATTCACATGCATCACATACTAGTTTCTCCTTATTTGTTTTATCATAAATACCTGGATACAATTTACTTAAAGTAGCAAAAGAGGAGTGTCCCAACCTCTTGTGGTAGAGTATTAATGTATCCTCGGCACTCATCTTCAGTCCACCATTCCTGCCTTCTCTGCCATATTCAATGCTGAGTGCCAGTCCCTCATGCCAAGTGCCCTTCTTGATCCAGGTACCACAGTCCCTCATGCCAAATGCCAGTCCCAAGTCTTCATCCCATCTCTTTCTCCTGGAAGATCACCTTAGGAATATCAAAATAGATAATGCATTTTAGTTGAGGGTTTATAGAACTGATGGACAAAAGACTGAAAAGAAAAGATGGAGCATGCAAAACATTGAATAATTTTACTGAACCTGTACAATTTACAGTACCCTTACCGACCACTGCCTAGAAAGTACCATCAGCTATTTAAATGCTGTCTGCCGATGTTAGGTGAGTGTAGGAGAACTCAATAGCATTCCCCGTCACATGCCGAGATGCCTTCGAGCCGATAATCCAGTCTGACGATTTAAGAGAAGACATAGATGCAAGGGCGAGTGAGTCGTCAGTACCTTCTGATGGATGGACATACATGGCGACGTTGCCTCCAGCGAAGAATGAGATGGATGCCTCCTCGGTTCCACTCCTCCTGTCTACATTATTTGACGCTCTCTGCTTCCTTCTGAGTGCCTCTAGCATGCCTATCAGTGCATGATCCTCCTCAGTAAAGATACCACCAGCTCCCTCATACCCTTCTGCTACCAGCAGGTTCGCTCGATAACCTCTTCGACCATCCCGTCGACCTCCACGACCACGACCACGGCCACGTCCTCCAAAATATCCACGTCTACCGAACTGTCCACGTCCACCAACTGGACCTCCCTCCTTAGGTGGTTTGGTGCAAGCATACCAATGATGTTCCATCTCCCCGCAGTTGTAGCACTGCCGGTTGTGCTGTCAGGGCTCTCCCTTAGGTCGTGTGTCACTCGAACTGGTAGCCACCAGTACTGACTTTACTTCAGGAGGACCACATATCCCTGCCTGCAGCTTGATGCGAGTCTCCTCCTGGATCATGACCGAGATAGCCTCTTCAAGGGTAGAGATCTTCGGTTGGGCTAGAAGTAGTGCTGTCCTCTGAGCAAATACTGCAGCCAGTACTTTAAGGAACTTCATCGTCCTCTCCTGCGGACATACCGGTCTCTCCTTACACTTCAGGTCCCTGCAACTCGTCCGATCTGAGGAGTGATCGTAATCCAACCACAGATGCTCTAACTCTGTGGCATACTCCTGCACCGTCTTCTCTCCCTGTACGGTGTCGTCGATCTCTCCCTTGATCTAGAAAACTTGCTAGTTGTTCCCTATACCATCGTAAGTCCTCCTCAATTTTTCTTACACGTCCTTCACCATCTCGATGCCATCCACTGTGGCAGCGATCGACTGGACTAAAGAATTGAGAAGCCAAATGTAGATCAACATATGAGTGGACTTCCACTCATCGCGTCCTACCGAGCCCTCGTCCGGCTCTGTCGTCTCTTTTGACAGAAAACCCTCCAGATTCTTTCCTGCGAGGGTTCTCCTCATCCGCCGTGACCAACTCAGGTAGGTAGCTGGTCCATCAAGCTTCATATCGATGGAGGGAAGCTCCAACTTCGTCGATGTTCATGTCGTGCTCTCACCAGCCGATTATTTCATCTGCTTCATCAACGTTGCAACCGCCACACGGTCCAGCTTCTTGATGATCTCCTCCATCGATCCTCCTCTTCTTCGATCACCTCACACCCGTTCCACGATTCATGCTCGTCCGTTTCGTCCTCTCCTAGATCCGATTATGTCTCTTTCCTATCGGATCTAGGCCTTCAACGCCCGGAAAGACCCAGCGAGAGACTTCAAAAATCGCGGCTTCGTGGTGGTGGTAGTGGGCCGACTGACAGGTGAGTGGACGTCATCGGACGGGTGTCTCCGAGCAGTGGCCGTCGCGAGTAGCAGCAGCGGCAATAGCAGCGTGCGTGTGGCGGAGTTACCCGTGGAGCAGCGGCCGGCTCGCACGTGAGGTGGTCGGCGTGCGGCCGCGTAGCGGCTGGTGACGACGAGGTCGGTGTGCGACGGGGGCGGCGTGCAGCGGCTGGTAGTAGCGGTGGCTGTGGTTGTACGAATGGTGATGGCGGTGACGACTGGGTTATGGTTTGGAAAAGGTGGCGGCGGCTAGGATTTTGGTGGCCCTGATACCATGTTGAATATTTTGTTATGATTTTATTGATAATCTCATGGCTATATATAGCCTTACAATCCTTCTCATTATATTAAATTCTCTGTAGAATATCCTGTGTCATATTCTGACATACCAAATATACCAACATGATATTCCAATATACTTATTCTAATATACCAATACCAAATATACCAACATTTTATAATTACAGGTTGTCATTTTATGAAACATTTGTCATATCCGCATATCTGTATCCAAAATTTGGATTCGTTTAGCCGAATTTGTGTGTCCTTCAATTATGAGTTTGAAGGACCAAACTCTTGGATATGTATCCGTACCCGATACCCGTACCCGAGTCCAGGTAACATAGTTCCCGATAAGTCCTAAACGATTCATAATCCCCTGTCAAATATTTCTTGAGTCATCATCCGATGCCTGTGACATATCTATACACCTTAGTGGCCTAAGCATATACGTACCATAATATATATATATATATATATATATATATATATATATATATATATATATATATATATATATATATATATATATATATATATATATATATATCCTCGAGCCAGTAGTCGGGAATCCATCGTAAGCTTCAAGTTCGTGTCCCTACATATATTGCGACAACCACTATCCACTAGCTTCCCCACCAATATCAAATTGTAGTGTAAATTGGATACACAACAAACACCCTTGAGAACGAGCTTCTCGCCAAGCTTCATTGTGAAGTGTACGTCATCGATGTCAACAACTATTGTTGTCTCCTTGTTGCCTATCTTTACACTTTCGAACTTTTTGCTCCAATATGTCGCAAATCCTCATTACAGTGATAAAACGCCCCTTGACCAAGACCCAATTGTTTTCATGACAATAAGGTTCCACTATTTCAATTGTTGTGATGATGACTTCTATAGCCGTGATATCCACTTAATCGTCCTTGCCTTTAGCCTTCTCATTTTTGAGCTTCTTCCAGTCCCACTTATAATAGCCCCTCTCGTCACAATATTGGCAGTCATTATTTTGATCCATCCTCGTAAGATCCCAAGAACTCCCTCATATTCTCGATTGTGAACTGAGTCTTCCCTTTCGGTAGGAAGAAACCAGGGACGTCTCTTGCGACCATGGTTCCTACTTCGGGTTTCCTCATTCAACAAGTTGTTTTTGATCAACTTTATTATGATAACTCCATCTGGTGCAGAGTTACTCATCAATACTACCAATGTCTCCCAACTTTCTAGCAAAGAACTCAAAAACATTAGGACATGAAGTTCATCCTCAATTGTTATCTTCGTCCCTGATAGTTTATTGATGATGTCCTCAGCCTCGTTCAAATATTGCGCCATCGAGATGCCCTCCATGTACTTTTAGTTGATGAATTGGTGAATTAGGAACCTCTTGTTCCAGTCATCTTTCGTTCATAATATTTACTGCAGCTTCTTTCGTACCGCCTCTGTAGAACTCTCCATGGAAATATGATGAAACCTTGAGTTGTCCAGCCATTGACGAATGAACCCAACAACCTTCAGATCTGTACTTTCTAGTTAATAGTTATCATCAAACTTGTCCACTGGCTTGGGATTGTGCCTTCAACGGACAATGCAGATCATTGCACCATAGTATATCCTCCATCATTAGCTTCCAGATCACCAAGTTTTCCCATATAAGGATAATCATATGTGTGTTCGTAGTCTTCATAGACGTGGTTGTACCTTCTGCTTATCGACTAAGAACTCTGATATCACTCTGAAGGACAAAATACCTTTGATCAGACGCGCACAAGAGGAACTGAGTAGCATCAAGACTAAATCTACAAAGGAAATAACAAACCAACGAACCACTACGCGAGAGCCAACTCAGATGAACACAATATATGTGGTGATTTTGTCACCCGGGCAAATCCCAATCTCTATTAACCAATAATAGTACAAGGTTGATAGAATAACTAATTAGTTCATTTGCCTCAAGAACCAATCCTTCACAAATCTCAAATATAAAGACAAGAAGATTACAATGAGATCGCTCATCCCAATCCTACTAGAATATCGTACATAGTACCGATTGTCCACCGTATGTAACACCGATTACAATCTCCCTGAACAAAGCAGACGGTTCTCTCCTCCAATTGTCTTGAAGTGCGAGCCTACGAGCAAAGCACGGACCTCATCGTAGATTTGATGTTCTGTCTCCTTGAATCTCCTCATTGAGCACACTGAAGGATAACCCCCTTAAATAGGACTAAGAAATCTTAATTTAGGTTTAGAGAATACCTAAATTAGCCTCGGCCAGATCATGACAATCCCAATGCTCCAAAACTTGCTATAAATATCAATTTTGTGCCAAACACAACCCACCAGCATAATGCCGGTATATTGGTGGTATCCTTAGTGCATACAAAAGTTGTTTCTTATTTTTCGAGATTTGTGGTGCCACAAAAGTTGTTTCTTATTTTTCAAGATTTGTGGCATACCGTCAGTATGTCCGATGGTATGCTAGCCCCATTGTTTTTGCTACGATACGAGCCCGGTCACAACCATCGATATTTCCGTCTTTGCCGCTCCTTCCGTCGACGATCCAATATGCTCCAGCCAGACTGCTCAACCACCACGAATTGAGGCTGGATTTCCCCGCATTTGTTTTTACTCTATTTTCACTTCCTTTTTATTTTATATTTTACAAGAACATTTTGAAGTTTGTATATGATTAGTTTCATATTAAATTATGCAAGTATGACTGTGTCATTTTGTAAAAGTGATGCAATTAATCCCAATTTTAAGTGGCTCAACTACGTATTCGGTCGCTCTAGATACTAAGCAGATTATGTGTCCAATTAGTTGCATTTATGTGGCCACATGGAAATGCTACTTAATCAGTCGCCTACTGATTGTATTAACAGGCTGCTTACTTGGCTGATTAATCACGGACTAATCCTAGTTTAGAACATCGAATGAAATTATGAAATTATGAAATTATTCACCAGAACAGCATGAATAATCTTACCATTTTTTTCTATTATTTCAATAGAACATTAATTTTCTCCCTGAATAACTGAAAGCCAACCCTTCTCTGATTCAAAACTCCTGAATAATAAAATGCACAAATTCAATGATATAACTGTGTTCTTACATATACTTTTTTCCTTATATATAAAGTGCATATTTTTGTTGTTATAGGCTTATAGATTTAGAAACTATTAGATATTCTGATATAATGTGAGTGTTTTCTTTTTCACATCTTGATGCTGCTCAATCTTGACTC
Organism: Iris pallida; assembly: GCA_029216955.1. Lineage (NCBI taxonomy): Eukaryota > Viridiplantae > Streptophyta > Magnoliopsida > Asparagales > Iridaceae > Iris > Iris pallida. The sequence continues at coordinate 16,029,314 of JANAVB010012198.1, forward strand.
CAAAATATACAGGGACTGCGAGTTGGCCTTAATTTGGCTCTGGCTATTGCATTGCACAACATTCCAGAGGTAAATGTTCAAATTTATAACATTTGGAGTCTTTTCTTCAGATGTGCTTAGTCATGGCTCTCTTCTATGGCTTGACCTATAATAATAATAATATGTTAGAGTTTGGCCTTTTTATTGGAAAGTTTAGTCCCACATCGGCTAGGCCAAAGGAGTTGTATCTCTATATAATAGTTATGCTTGTTTAGAGATGCACATGTGGTGTAGAGGTGCACATGGGTGTGCCATGTGGGGATATTTTTCTAATGGGAAAAAGGCTAAATCAACAATGAAAGCATTCATGCATTTTGCTCTTGGAAAATTAATTTCCATTGGAGCTAAGCCCCGTAGGGGATTAGCGACTCGGACTCGAACTCGGGTTCATGGGCTCATGAGACGTAATGTGGCGTTTTGTTGCCGCACTTTGCACTTAGCACGTCAGCATCGTCGTTAGATGTATAGTGCGCTTAAATTGCGCTCGCCATCGTCGCTAGGCGCATAGTGCACTCGTTGCGCAGCCGATTGCGCGGTTTGCGGCGGTGCACAAGTGGCACAAGTTGCGCGAGTGGCATAGCGTACGCATTGCGCAGATTGTGCAGGTTGCGCGCGGTGCGTGTATCGCAGGTAGCGCAAGTGGTGCTGTGCGCGTAGTGTGCAAGTTGCACGGGTGGCACAAGTTGTGCGCGTTGTGCGCAAGTTGACTCAGATCGTGTCTGTGCACGATTTGAGCGGTTATAGCACGTTCGGGGTGGTTTTTCCCACGTCTCGAACATTCTGCTAACTGAGCAGTTACAGTGCGGGCTTATATAAGACTGTCTTCTCTCTTACAATAAAAAGATAGAATACAAGTTCAGAATTCATATAAGGCAGAAGTATTTTTTTAGCATAATTCCTTAGGTGTTTCCACAAAGTTTGAGAGAGAAGAGAAGCAGTGCACCAGCGCCACTTAGTGCAGGAGTCTGTGCGCCTTCCGAAGAGTCAGACGAGCAGAGTATTCCAAAGTTCTCTGTCGAACTTGTTGGATCCTGGAAGATGTTCATGTGGGGCGAATTAAGCTTTGAGCAACGGTGATCATTCACCCCAGCAGGCTGTTCTTCCATCTTTCGTCTGTCATCCACTTCGCTGCTACTGCTGGAAATTCGATTTGTACCTTCTTTTTAGAAGTACTACTATCGTTTGCTGCTGTTACGAAATCTTTTTAGATTTTCGTAATCCAGAATCCTCCTAGGATCTCTGTTGTGCACCTTCTTTAAAGTATTGCATAGAAACATTGTTTTTACAATTATTTTATTTTCTCAGTTTTCTATCGAAAAATATGCCCCGGGACTAACAATCTCAAAGCTTAATTAACGAGATGGAAAACTTTCGTGCTTCGCTAGTCAATCCTAACTTCTCAAAGTTAGAGCAATTTGATGGTGAGCACTATCAAATCTGGAAAAGAAAGGTTTTCCTCAATATTCAGTTCTCTGATGTTGATCATGTGTTATATGAATATAAACCTACTGTTCCAGAGATTGGATCTGCAGTCGTAATCTCTGCGGCTACTAAGAACCAGGCCAAATGGAGAAGGGACAATAGCATTTGTAGGCTTAGACCTAAATGCTACGGAAGACTCCCTTGCTGAATCATATTCAAAGAAGGCTGTTGCCAGAGAGATTTGGGAGTCTCTGGAGAAACTGTACGAGGATGATAAGAAGCGTAGCAAGGTATTTCTTGTTGAGAAATATCACAAGTGGTTCTTTGAGAACGAAAAGCCAATACTGCCGCAGGTGAAGGAGTTCCTGAAACTGCGACAAAAGTTAGAAGACGAGGCGATGCCCCTCCCTGACAAGTTTGTTGTTGGAGGGATCGTTTCGAAGCTCCATGCTGGGTGGAGCATGTTCTATGCAAACATGCATAGGAAGAAGTTAGAGATCACTCTTGATGATCTCCTACAGAAAATCTATGTAGAGGACCAGATGAGAGCTCAACTGAAGGTGGACGCACTGTCCAAGCAATTGGCTAACGCCAATCTGGTTCATACTAGGGAACCAAGGAAAAAGCATACGGCTTTCCACAGCAAGAAGAAGGACCCTAACAATCTGAACGTGAAGCGGACTTCCTTCAAGCAAAAGAAGGCAAAGTCGCAGATGCCTTGTTTCAAGTATGCAAGAAGAGCCAATTCAAGAATGAATGCAAAGCAAAGACCATGCAATCAGAGCAAGGAGAGCCTAGCAAGGTATCTATGTTCACTGACGTTGTTGCTATGATTGCGCAGGTCGATGCGGTGGGGGCTGACTCTGACTAGTGGGTAGACACTGGAGCCACCTGCCATGTCTGCTCTAGCAAGGAGTGGTTCACCACCTATATACCAACTTCTGAAGTAGTTATGGTGGCGAACTAGGCACAAGCTAAAGTGCTCGAGATCGGGACGGTGGTTTTGAAGCTGACTTCGGGGAAGTCTCTGATGCTTCAAGGTGTGAAGCATGTACGTGCTATCGCAAAGAACCTAATCTCGGGAGGCCTACTCTGCAACGCAGGCCTCGTGATGGACATCAATGCTGGCTATATTGTGATGTCCATAAAGGGAACATATTTCATGAAAGCTTTTTGTACCGAAGGAATGTTCAAAATTCAGCTTGTAAATCAGTTCAATATAATTAATGCAATCACTCCTTCTGCTTATACTTTTGAGTTATGGCATAATAGGCTAGGACATGTTCATTGTAAACGAATAAATAGAATGTCTAGTCTAGGACTTATCTCCAAATGTGGGGGTAAGGTAAAGAAATGTGAAATTTGTGCTCAAACGAAGATCACAAGAAAACCCTTTCCTCGGGTTAATCGAAGTACAGATCTTCTGGAGTTGGTACACTCTGATATCTGTGACTTCAAACAATTATCTACAAAGGCCGGGATGAAGTATTTCATAACCTTCATCGATGACTTCTCAAAGTATGCGTTCGTCTACTTGCTGAAGGCTAAAGACAAAGCATTCGAAAAGTTCAAGAAGTTTAGGGCCGAAGCTGAGCTGCAGACTGGACAACAACTCAAAAGAATAAGAAGTGATCGAGGTGGAGAGTACAGGTCTCATGAATTCGCATCGTTCTGCAAAGAACATGGAATTGTCAATGAGGCTACGGCTCCGTACTCTCCTCAATCAAACGGAGTAGCAGAGAGGAAGAACAGAACGTTAACATAAATGATTAACTCAATGCTGTTGACTGCAGGTCTTCCAAAGTACTACTGGGGAGAAGCTGCATTGACAGCCACTTTTATTCTAAATAGTGTGCCTCATGCAACTTCAGACATTACTTCTCATGAACTCTGGTTCAAGGTCAGACCTAACTTGAATGTCATTCGAGTGTGGAGGTGTCTGGCATATGTCAAGCTTCCAGATCTGAAGATTCATAAGCTTGGGACAAGGACTACAAAGACGATCTTCTTGGGTTATACCGAGAAGAGTGATGCTCAGAGATTTTTTGATATTGAGTCAAATCATATCATTGAATCTTGCGACGCAGAATATTTTGAAGACAAATTTGCAAGGCATAAGAACATTATTCTTGTGGATATTCCGGAGAACAATGCACTACCAAAATTTCTCGATTTAGCGACGGCCGGATCCGTCGTCAGTCCGACGGGAATTCCTATTAGCGACCGATAACTGACGGATTTTGGCCAAAACAATCCGTCGGCAATCAGCTCGTCACTAATAAGGGTCCGTCGCTATGTAGTCGTTAGGGGACGGAATAGCGACGGCTAATCGACTTCAAAATACGAGATATTAGCGACTAATTTCCGACGGACTGTCGTCCATTTCAAGTATTAAATACTGAACTGTGTAGACAATAGCGACGTAAAGTCCGTCGGTAAATCGTCGTAATAGCGTATCAGAGCGTATCATTCCGTCACTAATCCGTCGGTAGTCGTCGATAACGAAGGACGGATTAGCGACGGATTACTGACGGAATATCCGTCGATAAGGTTCTGGAAATGTTTGGCATTTCCAGTACCATGGCGACGGAAGAGTGGTCACTAATCCGTCGCTACGCCGTCGAAATAGCGACTGATTAGTGGCTGATTATCCGTCGCCACGGTTCTGGAAATGTTAAGCATTTCCAGAACCTTGTCGACGGATTGTCCGTCGCTAAGCACTCGCGAGAGCGACTGATTAGTGGCTGATTATCAGTCGCCGTGGCGACGGATATGCCGTCGCTATTCCGTCGAAGTATGTACCACCAGAACCTTGCCGACGGATATTCCGTCGATCTCCCGTCGCTACCTGGAAACAGTTTAAAATCTCCAGATAGCGACGGCGTTTTCGTCGGAAATCCGTCGAAAACTGGGAATATCCGTCGCGAAACAGTCACTAGTCCGTCGCTAACTGAGTTTTTTGGAAGAAAAATTGCAGCACTTTCCCTGTTCACAAATATATGCATAAACCAAACCAATATATAATGCACACCAATTATCCAACAATCACATAGACCAAATATATAATGCACACCAATTATCCAAGAATCACATAGACCAAATATGCACATACGAATTTAATGCACACCAATTATCCAAGAATCACAGACCAAACCAAATTAATAGAAAATAAACATCAATTATCCTGAAGAGTAACACAATATCCGGTGCTATAATCCGATTATAGCACAATTAATCCAAAGCTCTCACAAATATTCCAAATTTTCTTAATACAATATTTCAAGAAGAAGGAGGAGGTCGATTGTCCGGTGGTGGTAATCCCAGATGCGACCGACGAATATACTCCTCCACAAGGTACGAAAGCAAGCCGTTGTAGACACTGCTAGGAAGTCGACGTAGCTGCTCTAGGGACATGAGATCCAGTAGTGACGTCACAGTCGTAGGCGGTACCACAGGGGCATCAGGGTTGAAAGAAAGATGACCCACGGAAGACGGACCGACACCAGCAGTCGACGGACCAGTAGAAGATGGACCAACACCATCAGCAGACGGACCGGCAGCAGCAGACGGAGGCGAAAAGTACGTGGCAAATTGCTCCCGCAAGGACGACACCGCCTCGTGCAGCTGCGTAAGCTGCGACCTAAGATCATCGTCTGCCGGGGCCACGGGAGGAGGCAGTGTCGGTGGAAATCTCTGCGTCGCCATGTACAACGGCCCTAGGGAGTCGACTCCGTACAGGAACCCTTTCTTAAAGCCGCCGACGGTATCTACGAACAAGTCGTTCCGAGCGGCCAAAGAAGAGGAATTTCGGGCGGGCGTCGTTTCACCGACATCCTCGGTGTCAGTTAACTGAGCCCGACTAAGGGCCTCACGATACGCAGCCTATCAAATGAATGTGTTTATATTATAAGATTTACCTAAGTTGTAATCTAAATCCTATGTTTCACTAAGTTAAGTGTGAATCCTATGTTTACCTAAGTTATAGTCCGAATACTTTTAATTCTAATGTAAATCTCATAAACATAAGTACTTACATCAGTCTCCTTGGCCCTCTCGTCGACGAAGCTCCCGTCCTTCCGTCTTTTGTGCGTATGCTGGAACGCGTCTTGCATGGTGACCGATTCTGGCGCCCTTCCCTCCTTCACCGCCCGTTGGGCCTGCATACGAAATTTTCGTAGAAACTAATTAACTCATTTAATTAATAATACCTAATTTGATAGTGAAATAAATTTACGGTTGCTCACCAGATCTGCAAGTGTTGCTGCGTGGGACCTTGATCCCCCGTATGAAGGCCCGCGGCCTGTCTGTTCGCCTTCGCCTTCTCCGATTTCTCCTTATATGCAGGGGTATCCATCATACCTAAGAGGTCCTCATAATACTCCTGCCGGATCCAATTCGGCCTCGTATGCCCAATTTTTAGGTTATGAATCATTTTCCGTATCTTCTTCGAGGCAGCGCTTCTGTAGGTCCCGCGGATTGCGTCCTCGCGATGGGGGGCCACCAGTACGTCGTCTAACATAGAAATTCAATTATCACGTAATTTAAAAAATGGTTGATTAAAGAGTAACTAATAATTAACCAGAAGATATAGATATATACCCTCAACTCGTCGAGCCAGACGTACTGCACGTTTGGGGGCACCGACGAAAAGTTGAGGTAGAGACCGTGGAAGTTAGCCCTGATAATTTCTCCAAGAGCCCTGCCAACATTAAACGGAAAAAACCTACAAAGAAGAAACGACTGGATTATTAACTTGAATAAATGAAAGAAATTTAATAAATTATCTTAAATTTACTTACGAGGTCCCCGCGGGCCATAGCTCTCGTCGGAACTCGCATCTCGGCCTCTCTGGTGCCGTCGGAGGATCCGCGGGTCCGCATATGTACTCCCTAGTAACCGGATGGAACCGAGTATGGGGGTACTCCGGGGCCCACTGTGCAGTAACTGTGCATCCCCTGGTGGATCCGCTGGTGGTGGTTCCGATAGCGGAACGGATCCGCTAGCAGATCCGGACTCATGCCTCGATGAAGTGGTCGATCGAGGGCGGGATGCGTCTGTGCCCGGGGTACTCTCCGTTCGGGCTCGCTCGATGGGGTCACATCCCGGGAACTTTGAATGCGACCACGACCACCAGCACCACTACGACCACGACCCGCACCACCACCACCACCACCATGACCACCACCAGCATCACGACCACGGCCAGCCATCATGACCTGTAAATAGAACACATAAACATAATTAACAATATAAAAGTGTAAATAGATATAAAAAACTAAACTAAAATATACATACCACCAGTAGGGAGACGAGTGCCGCCGCGACGAAAAAGACTAGGAGTGCCATTTGCAATAAGTAAATAATCGAATGAAAAAAAACATGAATTCACGTAATTGCTTTTATGAGGGCAAACTTAATTCACGAATTTGGAAGTGTTTTCAATATACAACAATATTTAACCTAATCATCGTCTTCGTTCTCATCCTCGGCCTCGTCTTCATCATCATCCTCCTCATCCTCATTCTCATCCTTATCTTCATCGTCGATTTCATCTGTATCCTCATCCCCATCAAATTCTTCTTCTTCTTCTTCTTCTTCTTCTTCTTCTTCTTATTCTTCGTCTTCTTCTTCTTCTTCTTCTGCCTCAATATTTGGGATAAGACGCCTCTTTCTCCCCTGGTTGACAGCTAAGTCTTGTGTATCAACCTCTTCCTCCTCTCTATTTTCCTCAACAATATCTTCAACATCCATTGTATCTGAGTGTTGTCCCAAGTATTGGGACTTTTCGATCTGGTCCTCTTGGTATGCTGAGTCTCCAATGTTGAATGTATTTCTAGATTTAATCTTGCATACTGCCCACCAGTCAAATCGATCTCTACGACGTCTTGGGTAGCTTGTATAGTAGACTTGAACAGCCTGATTTGCTATCGCAAATGTATCGGGCCCTCTATACCTCCTGCGATAATTTATATCGACGAATCCAAATTGTTTATCGATTCTCCAACCGATATTTGGTGTCGTATCGAACCACTCACATTTGAACATAACAATATGCATATCATATGGGCCAGTATATTGTAAATCTACAATATCCCGAAGCACTCCATAATAGTCAAAGTCCGGCTCGTCGTCATAGATGGTGCCTCTTATGCAAACACCGGAATCCTTGGTACTGATGCCGTCATTGATAAATTCGACATTTATAGCATTCTGAGTTGACTTAAACCTGAAGCCATTAACGACATAGCCTGGCCAAGTCTTTATTTGCTTCTTCGGTCCCAGTGCCAGATAACGAACACTCTCATGAGTGAGTATTGTTTCAGGCAATAATACCTGTAAACAAATATTTATAATTTAAATGTTTCAGATTATATATTAATAATCTCAATTATAATCACAGTTACTTACGTATTTGCGAAACCATGACGGAAATGTACAATCAACCTCTCTTTGAAGTCCCTCATCGGTAATATCGGGTCTCCTCATTTTGACTTCATCTCTAAATATACTATTAGAGAAAATAAGAATATATAAGTGTAGTCACTTACTTCATCAAATTCGAGATTATAACGAGTGCAAGTGTACTGACTTCTCCAAATCTCTCACTTCTTGTATGTCACAATTTAACAAGACATATCGGTGAGCGGCATCATACTCGTCGTCTGTCAACCACCGTCTTTTACTAGCCCCAACAGGCTTGCCCCTTATATTGAATATTCCTCCATCCTCAATGTCCTCGTCATTTCTTTGAGGTCTATTTCGATTTGTCTTAACATGAGTTTCGAAATAAATGGAGCAGAAGTTTGACACCTCTTCGATAAGATATGCTTCGCATATCGAAGCCTCTATATGAGCTTTGTTGCCAACTTTCTTCTTTATATGGTATAGGTATCTAGAGAGACAAATTATCTTGAGAATTAAGAAAGAATTTTAAAATCCACTGAAATTCAACTTAAATTATATCAATTTTTATGTACCTTTCAAATGGGTACATCCATCGATAATGAACAGATGCACCGACACAGGTTTCGTATGCTAGATGAATCGGTAGATGCTCCATGCTGTCGAAGAAGCCAGGAGAAAATATTTTCTCCAACTTGCAAATTGTTAAGATAATCTTCTCCTCAAGTTCAACCATGTGTTGCACAGTCAACTTAGTTGAACAAATATCCCTAAAAATATTGATAGTTCGGCCAACGGAACCCATACAGCAGAAGACAAAAACTCTTTCAAAGCAATGGACAGTAATCTTTCCATAAATACGTGGCAGTCATGACTCTTCATTCCCGTTAGCTTGCGTTCATTGAGGTCAACGCATCTAGACAAATTTGACACATAGCCGTCGAAAAATCTTAAAGTAGATACCCACTTGCAGATTATTAATCTATCTTCCTTGCTCAATGTGTATTGTGCTATCGGCTTACTTAATTGTCCAGCAGCTCCCCTTTGTATCAAGTTCAGATAAGGACGCTTGCATATCTTGACAATGTCTTGTCTTGCTTTTGGATTGTCCTTCGTCTTTCCTTTAATGTCCATGACGGTATTGAAGACATTATCGAACACATTCTTTTCGATATGCATAACATCAAGATTATGCCTTATAAGATTATCTTTCCAATAAGGCAAGTCCCAGAAGATACTCTGTTTGGTCCAGTTATGGGTTTGTCCGAACCCATCGACACGATTGTTCGATGGATCTTCCATTACAGTGGGCAAGTCCTTTACATCTTCCCAAATATCGTATTCCGACAATCTGGCAGGCGGATGAGAAAATTCTTGTTTTCCAGCTCTGAATGCGTCCTTGTTCTTTCTCCAAGGATGACTCGCGGGCAGAAATTGACGATGACAATCAAAGAAAGAAGTTTTTCCTCCATGCTTAAGGCGGAACGCCTTACTATTTTGCATGCATATCGGACAAGACAGGGTGCCATGCGTACTCCATCCCGACAGCATACCGTATGCGGGAAAATTATTGATTGTCCACATCAGTGAAGCTCTCATCTGAAAGTTCTGTTTCCTGGAAATATCATAGGTCGTGACGCCGATCTCCCACAGCTGTTTCAGCTCATCCACCAACGGCTGTAAATATATATCGATATTCTTCGTCAGATTTTTGGGACCCGGTATGATAGCTGTCAAGAACATATAAGGAGTCTTCATACACATCCATGGTGGCAGATTGTAAGGGATCAGAATGACCGGCCAGCAGGAGTATTGAGATCCCGACTGCCCGAAAGGAGCGAATCCATCAGAACATAGTCCCATGCGTATATTTCTAGGCTCTGCAGCAAAATCTGGATGGCGAAAATCGAAATATTTTCACTCCTCTCCATCTGAAGGATGTGACAATTCTCCATCGTCCTTTGTGCGTTCTTCGTTGTGCCACGTCATGTGTTCTGCTGTATTCTGAGACATATACATCCTCTGCAAGCGCTTCGTGATCGACAAGTAATACATATACTTGTAAGGACGTCGTTTTCTAGTTGACTTTTCTTTTCCCCTGACTTCCTTGTAACGATCCGCATTACAGAAGCTGCAACTTTTTACATCCTCGTTCTCCTTGTAGTACAACATGCATCCGTTGCGACAACAATCTATCTTGTCGTACCCTAGTCCCAGTTGTCGGACCATCATCTTCGACTTGTAGAAGTTTTTTGGAAGCTCTTTTGATTCCTTCGGTAACACCTCCTTCATTAGTTGTGTAATCCGATCATAGCAAGTTTGTGGCAAATTAAAATCGGACTTTATGTTCAACAACCGCATCGTCACTGACAGTACGGAATGTGGATCACAACCAGGATATAAAGAAGTTTCAGCATCCTGAAACATATCATAGAACTCCTTCGCCTCGGGATTAGGATCCTCCGGATCAAAATTAGGCCCTGTCGCGTCATACACCATATCTCGTGCAAGGTTCTGCACGTCTCCATAATCAACGAAGCATTCGTCGTCATCGACGACAAAATCCGCTGCAGCATTATCATCAAAAGCATAAGTAGCAGCATTCGCAACCTGTCTTTCGGCATATAGTTCACCTTGCGATGACCACAGGCCGTAATCACGTACGAAACCCTTACGGGTCAAATGATCTCTTACACTCACCACTTCTTCGTAACGTCTATTGCGACAATTACGACATGGACACTTGATTTTGTTACCGTCCATAAACTGAGCTACTCATGGCATACTTAAGAAACACTTCCACGCCTGCCAGAAAATCGTCACTCACACCTATTCTTCTCTCGTGTTGTCGTTTGTACATCCATGTACGATCAACGAAATAACGATCCATCATAGATTGGATGTAAAAATCTGTATAATAAGACAAACTAAACAGAATTAGTATATAATCATGTAACTGATGGATCCGCTAGTATTCTAGCTCGAGAAGAGAAAAATCTAAGTACAGTTGTTACTAATAGTTCGATACCGATAGTGTGATACCGATACTGATAGTGCGATACCGATACCGATACCGATAGTTCGATACCGATAGTCCGATAGTTCGATACCGATACCGATAGTCCGATACCGATTATAGGTCAATTAATCAAACTGAGTCAATCTATCTATTTCTAAATTGCAAGAGTCCACTTCTAGGATATGGAAGCTATATCCTAAATATCTAGTCTAAAATTAACTTGGTTAGGATACTAGAGTGTCCTTACTATCTAGCAAGCACTACCTTAGTCTAGTCACACTAGCATTAATTACCTATAATTCCTACCATGTCTACACTCTAGTATATTTAGGATATAGTCCGATACCGATAGTCCGATACCGATTATAGGTCAATTAATCAAACTGAGTCAATCTATCTATTTCTAAATTGCAAGAGTCCACTTCTAGGATATGGGAGCTATATCCTAAATATATAGTCTAAAATTAACTTGGTTAGTATACTAGAGTGTCCTTACTACCTAGCAAGCACTACCTTAGTCTAGTCACACTAGCATTAATTACCTATAATTCCTACCATGTCTACACTCACACATTACACCCCAAGCCGTCCTACATGCTAATAGGCATGGTAGGCCTGCCTTTTCATTCCTCACTCTCTAAAGCACACGTACACATATATATGTATATCACAGTTAGATGTATAGATATCTACATCTATATAGAAGGACACAACTGACTTATGTAGATGAAGAACTCGCACTGTCCTTGACACAGTGAACATATAAACCATGAACCCAAACTCCATATTCAAATTTACTAATCCAAACACCACCAAACTAATGGATAACACCCAATATGGATAACACATTATTTAGCCAATATATAAACTCAGATGAATTGGATAAGCAAAGCCCTCCGCCGTCCCCGACCAAAGCCCGCCGTCCAGCCCCCGACGCCCCCACCCCAAGCCCGCCGCCCAGCCCCCGACGCCCCCACCCCAAGCCCGCCGCCCAGCCCCCGACGCCCCCGCCCCATGCAAGCCCGCTGCCCAGCCCCCGACGCCCCCGCCCCAAGCCTGCCGCCCAGCCCCCGACGCCCCCGCCCCAAGCCCGTCGTCCAGCCCCCGACGCTACCGCCCCAAGCCCGCCGCCCAGCCCCAAGCCCGCCGCCCAGCCCCCGACGCCTCCGCCCCAAGCCAGCCGCCCAGCCCCCGAATGTCCCCAAGCCCGCCGCCCCCGCTGCCCCTACGTCGACACCGCGATGGAGAGAGAGAGAGATCGAGAGAGATCGAGAGAGAGAGAGGGGATTACCTTCGGGAGAGAGAGAGGAGAGGACGCCGACGCCGTTCACCGAAGCCGCGGGAGAGAGAGAGAGAGAGAGAGAGAGGAGAGAGAGTGAATTTTGGGGGGAGTGCGAAAAGTTCCCTCCACCGTTTCATTTTAAGTCTGCAACGTAAATTTAGCGACGGAAACGCGACTGCTAATTATCCGTCGCCAAATGGTCGCTATTATTGATACTTGCCGACTGAATATCCGTCGCTACGTAGTCGAAGAAATGTCCCGCCAATTCTCTACACAATCTCTGCCAAATAAACGACTACATAGCGACGACTGGAGTTCCGTCGCTACATCTCCGACTACCTAGCGACGGATATGCGACCTTTCCTCCCCCTAAAATTGAAATAAAAAATGTAAAGGCGTGTGGTCGGTAATCCGTCGACGAGCTTCCACGAAGCCATCGCTAACGCCGACTGAAAATTTCCGTCGCTAATTGTCCGTCGCTAATTTACTGTATTTTGGTAGTGATGAGGGTGTGCAAGAAACTGAAGTTTTCAATAGAAAAGTAGTCCAAGAAGATGTTGTTGTTGAAACAACGGTTGAACCAGAACCAGCTGAGCCGTCAGCTAAGTGTATGAGGAGGTCGAAGGACTTCGGAAGTGACTTTGTTACCTATCATGTGAAAGCAGATCCGCTTACCTATGATGAGGCGATGAAGACCAGAGACGCAGTTTTCTGGAAGGAGGCGATTGACAATGAAATTGATTCCATTACCTTAAATAACACTTGGGTATTAGTTAATCTTCCTGAAGGAGCGAAACCCATCGGATGCAAATGATCTTCAAGAAGAAGATGAAGGCAGATGAAACTATTGACGAGTTCAAGGCTAGGCTGGTAGCCAAGGGGTTTTCTCAAAAGTAGGGGATCGACTACTTTGACACGTATGCTCCAGTAGCCCGAATGACCACCATCAGAATGTTGATTGCTCTTGCAGTGATACATAAGTTGGTGTACATTAGATGGATGTGAAAACGGCTTTCCTAAATGGCGAGCTGACCGAAGAGATTTACAAGCAACAGCCAGAGGGATTTGTCGTCAAGTGTCTTGAAGAAAAAGTCTGCAAGTTGGTGAAATTCTTGTACGATCTTAAACATACTCCCAAGATGTGGCATAAGAAATTTGACAAGGTTATAAGGTCAAATGGCTACTTGGTCAGCGAGACGGACAAATGTGTTTACACAAAGTTTGCTGATGGAAGAGGTGTGATCGTTTGTCTGTACGTGGACGACATGCTGATCCTAGGTACGGATATGGGCTGTGTCACGGAGACAAAGAAGTTCATCTCCAGGAAGTTCAGTATGAAGGACATTGGAGAAGCTGATGTGATCTTAGGAATCAAGATCATCCGGACAGACACTGGACTAGCGCTGTCACAGTCTCATTATATTGAGAAGATGATCACATGCTACGGGTATCAGGATCTTCCAGGGATCGATACGCCTTATAGGTATGATCTGAAGCTGAAGTCTAATTCAAGGAAAAGCATCAGACAGCTAGAGTACGCGAGCGTAATCGGGAGTTTGATGTATGCTACTACTGCCACAAGGCCTAACATAGCTTTCGTCATGGGAATGCTGAGTCATTTCATGAGCAACCCAGGCATTGAGCACTGGAAAGCTGTGAAATGGGTTATGAGATATCTCAAGAAGACTCAGACATATGCACTGCACTACAGTGGAGATCCGTCGGTAGTGGAAGGCTTCAATAATGCCAGCTAGTGCTCAGAGGTGGAGAGCGAGAGGTCCACAGGTGGATTTATTTTTACAATGGGTGGAGCTGCTATATCGTAGAAGTTGAAGAAGCAGACTATGCTCTCGCGGTCATCCATGGAATCTGAGTTCTTTGCACTTGATACTACAACGGAGGAAGCAGAATGGCTTCAGAAGCTCATGTATGATCTTCCAGTGGTTGGGGCACAAATACCGGCAATACCGATATACTGCGACAACCAGGCGACTGCGAGGTGGCATCAAATGACCTCTTCAACGGAAAGAAGAGGACTGTGCGGTTGAAGCACAGGGCAGTATACGATCTCATCAAGAGAGGTGTTATTGCAGTGATTGATATTCGGAGTCAGGAGAACCTGGCAGATCCGTTCACTAAGGGCCTCAAGCGCCAGCGGGTCGATGACATAGCAAGTAAAATGGGCTTAAAGGCATTCTGATATTGTATTATTACAATCCTATCATAAAGTTTTATGCTATTAATTCAAAGAGAAATCCACTAGGCATCTAGCTTTTGGTTCAAGGATGGACCATTAATCGGAAGAATATCAGAAACGGTTCCTATTGGACATGGAGAGGTTACGGACTTACAACTACTATTGTCTGATGTTGTTTTCTGTAAAAAAATGGATCCTGTGGGAAGGTTAGCTTAAACGTCTTAATGGGTTCTCAGACAGTGAATGCCTGGTGAGCTTTACAGGAAGCACGGTAGTGCAGTACTACAAAGAGTGAAACTCCATGCTACTATGGGGTGACTCCACCATGAGGTTCCTGAAAGGGATAATGCATCGGCTTTGCAAGCAAGTCACAGCGGCGTAGCACCGCAAATAGGCAGATAGCCTAATGCTGTATGTTGAAATTAAAGAGGGGTGCAGTCAGTACTACAAAGGGGAGGAGTTCCTCATATTACAGTGGCACAACACCACGATGAGGTACCCGGTTAGGGGTAAAGCCTCGGCCTTGCAAGCCATGTCGTTGCGGCGTAACACCGCAAGGGAGCCTAAGGCTTCATGCTGAGTAGTATGGCACTACAAAAAGGCGGTGACCTCATGCTACAGTAGTATGACACTACAATGAGATTCCCAGTATGGGGTAAGGCCTCGGCTTTAGGCCATGTCACAGCGACGTAGCACCATAAGAGAAGCGCAAAGCGCTTCATGCAATGTCTCTTTAATAAAGAACTCACCTATAGTGTATGGACATAGATAGTAGACCATCTCTTGAGGGTAAACTTGTAGACGTCCAAAATGATACACTGCAACCAGGCTGGCACAGGGCCTTTAATATGCAGCCAGAAGCACATGTAACTACATTATGTGAGTGGAAAGAATTTTAGCTATAGTGCAGAATTCAAGGCTTAGTCCATTCTTGTATTATAGTATGCTATTTGACCCATGCGGAAAGATTCAAGTCGTCAGCGACATCTCTCCTAATTCATGATGGATAGTTACTGTGGGGAATACTCAAAACCCATATATAGAGATATGTGGGGAATTGTTGGAGTTTGGCCTTTTTTATTGGAAAGTTTAGTCCCACACCGGCTAGGCCAAAGGAGTTGTATCTCTATATAATAGCTATGCTTGTTTAGAGATGCACATGTGGTGTGGAAGTGCACATGGATGTGCCATGTGGGGGTATTTTCTAATAAAAAAAGGCTAAATCAACAATGAAAGCATTCATGCTTTTTGCTCTTGGGAAATTAATTTCCATTGGAGCTAAGTCCCATGGGGGCTTAGCGACTCGGACTCGGACTCAGACTCGGGCTCGGGCTCATGGCCTCATGAAGCATAATATGACATTTTGTTGGCGCACTTTGCACTTAGCACGTCAGCATCGTCGCTAGGAGCATAGTGCGCTTAAGTTGCGCTCGTTGTGCGAGCCTCTTGCACAGCCGATTTCGCACGTTGTGCGGTTTGTGCAGGGTGCACGCGGTGTGCAAGTGGCACAAGTTGCGTGAGTGGCGCAGTGTGCGCATTACGCGGATTGTGCAAGTTGCGTGCGGTACGTGTGGCGCAGTGTGGCGCGAGTGGTGCTGTGCGTGCTGTGTGCGCAGTGTGCAAGTTGCGCGGGTGGCGCAAGTTGCGCGCGCTATGCGCAAGTTGACTCAGATCGTGTCTGTGCATGATTTGAACGGTTACAACACGTTCGGGACGATTTTTCCTACGTCCCGAACGTTCTGCTAACTGAGCAGTTACAGTGCGGGCTTATATAAGGTTGTCTTCTCTCTCACAATAAAAAGATATAATACAAGTTCAGAATTCACATAAGATAGAAGTATTTTTTTAGCACAATTCCTTAGGTGTTTCCACAGAGTTTGAGAGAGAAAAGAAGCAGTGCACCAGCGCCACTTAGCGCAGGAGTCCGTGCGCCTTCCGAGGAGTCAGACGAGCAGTGTGTTCCAAAATTCTCCATCGAACTTGTTGGATCCTGGAAGTTGTTCGTGTGGGACGAATTAAGCTTTGAGCAACGGTGATCATTTATCCCAGCAGGCTGTTCTTCCATCTTTCATCTGTTATCCACTTCGCTGCTGCTGCTGGTAATTCGATTTGTACTTTCTTTTTAGAAGTACTACTATCGTTTGCTGTTGTTACGAAATATTTTTAGATTTTCGTAATCCAGAATCCTCCTAGGATCTCTGTTGTGCACCTTCTTTGAAGTGTTGCATAGAAATATTGTTTTATAATTGTTTCATTTACTCAGTTTTCTATCGAAAATTGTGCCCCGGGACTAACATAATACACCCAATACTGTATACTTGAAAGCTTGTTATGGAAAGTTCTGTCAAAGACAAGTAATGTACATTATAGGTATTGTCTTTTCTTTCCTTTTCACTCTTTGGCTTAACGTGTCATGGAGTTTAGCGCAATCCCCTATAGCAAATTGTATATCTTACTCTTTGTGTAGACTCTTTATAGTACTATAGGAAAACTTGGAGGATGATCCTATGATGCATGATCTTAGACTACACAAAGAAAAGGTAGATCTATCTCCCCTCCTACATTTTGTGGCATGACCCTTTCATGCGTAGCTACCATGTATAGGAATTTGCACCAACATAGAGGGATGACATCATGTACATCGTCGGACATAAAATCCAAGGTTCGAAATATTGGCATTGGAATCGGTTTCAGATCCTTTATATGAGTATTGGTATATGTAGTTTTGACAGTTTCAGCCGTTTCAAATAGTATTGTCGGGTTTGCGTTTCGGAATACCAAAAATGATGAAAGATATTTTGAAAAATCTAGAAAATATATAATACATTTTATTGTTTTTCGTTAGTTTTAAATGGTATATCCATTTGCAATAGATATATTATTTATTTGCTTTGCCTTTTTAGATGAAGTACAACTACAATAAATAGTTTTGAATGGAATAGTATTAATATGGATGGTAATGTTTACAATTTATCACTAAGGATTCTTATCGACATATTGTCAATCTTCAACACATTGAATCATTATGTGGACATTAATTTTCTAGTCTTCTATCATTTTTGTTCAAATTTTATCTACCGAGTTGATCAGAATGGAGACCACCAATGTCGGTATTGATCAATATCGGTAACATTATGTATTTGATTAGGACATGTTAAAATCGATATGTATCGGTTGTATCGTAGTGGTATCGGCTGATGTAGCAAACTATGAAAACTTTCCTGGAGCTTTTATGGAGCTTTATTTTGCTCCATACCCTATCACATCCCGAGGGCTTGGGTGATGGTGCTTGTTGGAAACACGGTGTGATCCGAACCAGAGTTGGCCCATGAGCTGTGATATTGAATCCTTAAAAGAGAATTCTCATGTAAGGCCTGAACCAATCTCAATTATCTACACCTCATGATCCCACCTCCTAACCAATGTAGGACTAAATTACCAGCTCCATTGTCACCTCCCATTTGGGCACTCAACCGAAAACGAGATACAATCCAACAATCTCCACCTTAGCTCGTTTTTGCTGATCGAGCAACCTAGCACACCCAGCTACCTTTTGCTTGTTCCCGCTAGCTGAGAACCCTTGCTCGCTCCCGCTAACCGAACAACCTTAGCACACTCCGGCTACCTTTGCTCGTTTTCGCCAGCCGAGCACCTAGGAGATCCAACATATTGTCATCTCAATCCGTTCGACCACAGAACCAAACCTGATACGTTCATCCACACCACAATTGTGTGCCAACCATAGCGTCTTGCTCCACCTTGGGCTCGTCAAACCCACCTTTGAAGTCAATTCGTATAGTTGATGCTCCTAAACCTTGAGAAGAGCCCGTATAATCCGATTATACATATAAACGTTCAGTACCATCTGTCTCGAACCAATTAGAGGTGCCAAACCAGCCCCATAACCTTGGGCTCTGATACCACTTGTTAGAAACGCGGTATGATCCGAACTGGAGTTGGCCCATGAGATGTGATATTGAATTGGGCCCATATGCCTTAAAAGAGAATTCTCATGTAAGGCCTGAACCAATCTCAATTATCTACATATCATGATCACACCTCCTAACCGATGTGTGACTAAATTACCAACTCCATTGTCATCCCCCATTTGAGTGCTCAACCGAAAACAAGATACAATCCAACAATATGATTATAGAATCATTACATATACATGGCAATATGTTGTCTGACACACCTCTATTTTCAAATACATTTTTGTTGGTAATGAGCATGACAAACTTTATTCATGGAAGGTGATCTACTTCATTCCTAGGTTTAATGAAGTTCCATGCCCAAACTTACACCATGTAGAACCAACTACTTATTTTTGTAGTTTTTCTACTATAGTTGTAATTATTCGAGCTAAGCCGTATTTGTGCTTCCTTACTTTCTTCTTGAAAAGCATCCTCACTATTTAATCTTATAAACAAGTCTTATTGATTTGGAGGAAATATTATTTTTGGCATCTCTAGATCCCTTGAGAAATCAGTTCAGGTGAACATGGATATATATATATATATATATATATATATATATATATATATATATATATATATATATATAAGTGCTAGGGTTTGGGTCCCCGGCCTTTGCCTGGGACCCAAGCTCCACAGTGGGGCCGGCCGGGGCGGCGGCCACCGGCGACGAATCGGGGGGGGGGGGGGGGTCGGGCGGCGACTACGGCGCTAGGGCACGCGCATGGAGGGATCGGTAGTGGCACTCACAGTGGCACAGGCAGCGGCGTCGGGTCTGAGAGGGCCGGTGTACCTGAGGGAGGGCCGACAGTGACCGGCTAGACCATGACCGGCCTGACCAGATATGGCACGGGGTCGGCCAGGGGTGGCGCGCTCAGAGGCGCCGGCACCCTGGCCAGGGACGGGGCCAGAGGTGGTGGCGCGGTGGGCGGCGGAGGACAGGGAGGCGGCGGCAACGTAGGTGATGGCAAATAACGGGATCGAAATAGTACGGACCCGGAGGAGGATGCGGGATAGACTACGGTGACCAGGAGGCGTCCTAAAGGGGATAGCGATGTCCGTCGGCAAGGAGGGGTATTGGGAGGCGATATCCATAGGGGTAGCGACCATCGACACGTGTTACGGAGACACGTTGGCAGTCCGGGCTCAGGGGTGGCAAGGAGGCAGGATAGGAGCTCTAGCCGAACACCGAATAACATATCCATACCACCAATGCCTCAACAACGGTCGGCTGTAGAGAAGGGAAAGCAGGTTGCTGGAGATCATCGACAGACCGGGGTCCCGAAATCATATGCGGATATGTTGAATGGAGGGGTGGCTAACTTGCCTATGCAGATGTCTTATGTTCATCCTAAGATGGTGGGCACAACACTTCGGGCGGTCCTGACGAAGGAAGATCTTGCGGAGACCACGGACTACTGGCGAAACTCATTCATTTTATATGTGCTTGGCTCGAGACCGTTCTACGGACAGGTCTGTGCATACACGGCGTGTGTTTGGAGGCCGATAGGCGGTATAGAGTTCTTCTCACGAGAAAATGGCTTCTACCTCGTGCATAGCGGGTTCTTCAGGGAGGTTTGTGGACCTTCATCATGAAAGCATGGACGCCTGAATCAACTTATAAACGTGAAGTACTCCTTACGGTTCCGATCTGGATCAGATTACCAGGCTTACCGGCTAACCATTGGATCATCTCTATGATGATGAAGATCGCTAGTGTCATTGACAAACCAATCAAAGCCGATAAAGCAACGACGTATAGAACACGTATGGGATATGCACGGATCTTAACTGAAGTAGATGCGAGTGTTGATATACCGCCGTTCGTTGAGTATGAGGTGTCTTCCGGTGGGGTCTTTAGGCAGACTGTGCAGTATGAGTTTGTCACACCAATCTGCTGCCACTGTAAATATTTTGGTCACCCTTCAAAAGGATGCCCGATAGGGGAGGCCGAGGGACCCAACAGCGATCTGAAAGGGCAGGGGAAGACTACTCATGGATATAGAGGTCTACGAAAAGGTAATAGGGTATCTTATCCTCAGGAGACGGTCACATCTATGATGGAGGGGGTACAACCAAGTGTGGAAGGGGCCTTGTTAGATCAAGTTAATCCTTTCTCTCAATGGGCGGATCGGGTGATGTAGACTCATAGAGAAATGACTGAAGTGGACAGCCATCATGGCATTGCAGTGGGAACCGAAAGTGGAATGGAGTTGGAGAGGAACGGCCAGACCTTGGGATAGAGGGCGACTGAGGTCACGAGCGGATTTACTCCCAGGCAAACTATTATTTTCCAGTCCAGACGGCAAAAGTCTCAAGGTCGTCAGGGGGGACGAGGCAGAAAGAAGGTGATAGAATACCTCAACAATCAGCTGAAGGAGAGCACAAGCAGGAAGCGTCAGACGGTGCTACCTAGAAAGGATGGAGGGCAGGATGCGGTTGGGATTCTGACAATGGGCTCTTCAGATCTTTGTGTAGCTAATCCCAGATGGAAGGACCATTGTGAGAGAGGTAGAGACCTCAGCGGATTTAGCCCAACTCTTGCGACGTTCCCAGAGGGCGCAGCGGCTGAAGGACAAATGGAGCACGCTATTTTCCCAAATGGCGAATCTGGAGATGTTGAGAGGACACCTACTGGATATTAATGTCTATCTTAGCTTGTAATGTCCGAGGTGCATGTGCGATTGGGAGATGGAAGGAGATCAGAGAGGTGCTGAGGCAGGAAGCATGTTCCATTGTAGCACTTCTAGAGACTGAGATTAAGTCTCCTAGACTGCTACAACGTAGGACCAACATCAGTAGTGTCAGGTACATAACTTGGAGGTAGGAGGGGTGGCGCGTATTTGAGTGAGCTAGGACAGCAAAAGCTTGTCTGGACATGTAATTCATCTGTCAGATCAACTGATTGTTGTGTCCTTCACTAATAAAGGGGGGATGGCTTTCATCTTCGAAGCGGTGTATAGCAACAATGACAGGCGACTTCGGGAGGCTTATGGGAGGAGATCTATCAAGTTAGTATTGTAGCTGAGAATCAATTCCATGTGTCGTTGCTGTTGATGGGGGACTTCAATGCCCTACTTTTCGGTCACGAAAAAGTGGGAGGTCGGCGTATCCCAGACAGAGTCTTGCAGGATATCCAAAGGTGTCTTCCATATTCTGGTTTGCAGGCAGTGCAGAGAACGAGTCACATCTGGTCTTGGCACAATAAAGCTACCCGCAAACGAGTTGCTTGCCAACTTGATCGTGCTTTAGGGAACCGTGAGTGGTTTGCTATGTTCCCTGATGTGGTTGCTGAGTGCCTCCCAGTCGGCACGAGTGATCATTCACCTGTTCGCATCCATCTGTCAACGGTTAACTCCCAAAAGGTACGTCCTTTCAGATACAACAATTGGCACTCCATGAATGGATATACGGAGGTTTTCCAGGCAGGTTGGGGCATTCATGTTGAGGAAAATCTCCAATTTTGCATGGTTCACCGACTGAAGCGGGTGAAGACTAGTTTGAAATTCTGGGCGAGAGGGTCTCAACATACCCCTCTCACGGACAAGGAGATCAACTTCGGGAGGCACAAATTGCTTTACAGGAGGACATTCTCAATAGTGACCTTGCAGCAGCAGAGCAGGATCTTTGTAGGGAGGTTGGGGTACCACGCACAATGGAAGAGATCGAGCTGGCTCAGCGAGCCAAATGTAGCTGATTGCGAGATGGTGACAAATATTCCAAGTTCTTCTATGACATTATCCAGGCCCGCCAATATTGTAATCATATCCCAAAGCTATATGGACTAGATGGCCAAGAAGTGGTCAACGCTACTGTACTACAGGAGGAAGCAGTCAGGTATTACACTGAGCTCTATAATCAAACTTCTTATCTATCTGACTTTCCGGAGATTGTATGCAAGAGACTAGTTTTCCCACTGGGCAACAATGTACTTGTGGCACCAGTGACAATGGAGGAGATTGAAGCCAATGTGCCATGCGGACCCGAATAAATGTCCTGGCCCAGATGGTTTTAGGAGCCAGTTCTATAAAGTCCATTGGGATACTCTGAAGGAGGAAGTTCTGGAGATTGTCAGAGACTTCTTAGACAACGGCAAACTGCTGAAGGAGTTCAACTATGCTTTTCTGACTCTTATACCGAAGAAGGATGGAGCGACGTCTCTTAGCGATTTTCGTCCCATCTCCTGCTGTAACTATCTATATAAAATTATCACTCACTTGATGTACAGACGGATGGAGCAGATTATGCAGGGCATGGCGTCTAGTAATCAGGCGGCTTTTGTGAAGGGGCGGTCTATTTCCGATAACAGTCTACTTGCTCACGAGTTGATACGGGACTTCAACAAACCTGGAGGAGATAAAGTGTATGTCAAGCTTGATCTACGGAAGGCATATGACTCTGTCAATAGGGAGTTCGTGTGCCATATTATGCTCACTACGGGATTTGATCGTGCTTGGGTGGATAGGATTCGGGTCTGTATTTCTACTGCCTCCTTTTCTGTCCTAGTCAGGAGCCGGCCGTATGGCTTTTTCAGCAGTTCTAGAGGGCTTCGGTAAGGGGATCCGCTATCGCCATACCTCTTCACCTTGGTCATGGAGTTTTTCATTTCACTCATGGATGTGGCGATTCATATACGCCAGATCACCCCACTGTACAAGTGGGTACATCCTCAGGTATCCCGTCTTATCTATGTGGATGATCTGCTGGTCTTTCTGGTTCCTTCGTGACGTGGGATTGTGGCTCTGAATATGATTATGGAATGGTTTGGCACTATGACCGGTCAACAACTGAACAAGGATAAGAGTATGGCCTATTTCAACAAGCATTGTCAGCAAAAGGAAGAGAAGGCTTTGCTTCTTGGTATAGAGAAGGGAGATCTACCAGTCAGATATTTGGGAATTCTGTTTATCCATCAACTATGCCAGAGGGACCGAATGCCAAAGTCTGGTGGACTACGCACAGTGCCGTCTGGAGGGGTGGCATGCTAAAAGCTTATCCTTTGGAGGGCGCATTGAGCTAGTCCGATCCGTCATCTATGCCATCGCTCGTTTTTGGTTGCAGACGCTCATGTTGTCGGTTGCGACCACTAGTAAAATAGAAAAACTCTGTGCCAACTTTATCTAGAGAGGAGGCCTTCACTCTATAGGATGGACGACTCTATGCAGACCTCGGGAGGAGGGAGGTGTCGGTCTACAGTCTTTGAGGACCCTGCGTGAGACTGCGGGATTGAGATAGGCTTGGCGATTTTTTGTTCAGGACTCCTTGTGGGCGATGTGGATGAAAAGGAGGTATATGAAGGACCAGTCTTTCTGGGAAGTCCGAGCCAATAGCAACGACTCCGTTACTTGGAAGAATCTACTATCCCAACGGAGCACTTTGAAAGGGCTGATTTCCAGAGTGATGACGGACGGAGAAACTACTGACCTATGGTGGGATCCTTGGATCAACCATCAGAGCTTGGCGAATCGTGTTGGTTAGCACGCGTTGCTAGCGGTGGGTAGGAGGGCCGGGTGAGCACTATTCTGCGAGAGGGTGTGTGGAGAGCGAATCTTCACCCTATGACGCGACAGTTTCGGCAGGAGATTGAAGAGGTCCAGGTGGATACCATTATCCGGATAGGGATCAATGGGTGTGGACAGACACTGGACAGCACATCTTTTCCCAATCAGTTATCTACGCGTCTATTAGGGAGGTTCATTCTCCTATTGAGCTGGCACCGGTGATATGGACCAAAGGGGTGGCCTCCAAAATACAATTTTGTTTATACAAACTCTGTCTTGGAAAGTTGCTTACTCGGGACCGCCTGGTGAGGTTTGGCGTGCAGATTCCATCACCATTGTGTGAGCTGTGCAAAATGGATCACGAATCTATGGAGCACATCTTCTTTAGATGTTCCTTCTCCTCTTCTGTTTGGCAGCATCAGTGTTCCCACCTCAGCATACATTTCTATGGCTCTCAAAGTTGGAGGGAGGAGGTGACAGATATCATAGCAGAAAGGAACCGGGGTTCCCAATGGTACAAGACAACAAGATTTCGGTTGGCGGCCGCGGTCTGGCATATTTGGAAGGAAAGAAACAATAGGGTTTTCGAGCTGGTGACTACGCCCATTATTGGGGTTCACAATATAGAATTTGATGTAAAAGTGATGGAGAACTTCAAGTCTCCCCCAAGATCTGATTTGTAGACTCCTTAAATTTTTTAATATATACAAGTACCTTTTTCCTTATATATATATATATATATATATATATATATATATATATATATATATATTGTGGAAAAAGGGTAAATTTTATTCCAAAAGCAATGCAGTAATCTTCCAACATAGAATCAAAGTGGGACTCCCACTCATCAATTCCCCATAGCATTTACATCAAATTCTATGTTATGGAGAATGACCACCGGAGGGGTGACCAGCCCCTCAAATATCCGACGGTT
The DNA here is from genome assembly GCA_029216955.1 of Iris pallida. Lineage (NCBI taxonomy): Eukaryota > Viridiplantae > Streptophyta > Magnoliopsida > Asparagales > Iridaceae > Iris > Iris pallida. The sequence continues at coordinate 16,054,087 of JANAVB010012198.1, forward strand.
TCGTTTCCGTCATATATGCCAAACTGAGGCCACCAGTCGAACTCTGGCGGTCCGAAACCAGTCATGCCCTCAACCCCTGCTATCCCGGAGCACAGTGATGATGTCCCCAATTCCCTTCTCGGAGTCGCACCCTCCCAATGCTCTACTCTGCTCAGACCAGATCTAAAAATGTGCCCTATAGATTCATTCTCCAGACTACAAAGCACACACTTGGGATCGGAAATCGGCACTCCAAACGAACTCAGATGATCCCTAGTCAAAAGACGGCCCAGAAGAAGCTTGTAGACACAAAGCTGCATCTTCCTGGCCATACCCTTGCACCATACAAACTCGTAGTCAAAACTCTGAGGAAAAGTGCGCCGGATGAGGTTGTAGCAGCTCCGGAATTGGAACTCTCCAGTTCTCGGGGTTGCACCTGGCGGTTCCCAAATCCACCGATCCGCAGGCAAGTCTGGATCAATGGCAATAGTACTAATGATCCCACCTAGTTCCTCGGTAAACCGATAAGACTCCGGCTTCCACTCCCCGTCACGAATGATAAAACTACACACCAGACCACGCCTGTCCTCCTGATGTGTCGGGGCTCCCCTGATGTCCAATAGCGAGCGCCGATCTATCCAAGGATCCCGCCAGAGGTCCGTACTAGACCCATCCTTCATGACCTTCCGGATTGCAGATTTGAGAACCCCTCTGTGTCTCAAGACAGTCTTGAATGTGACGGAATGATTGTTGTCAGTAGCGCACGTCTAAAAGTTGTCCTGCTTCACGTATCTGTTGTGCATCCAGTCAGCCCAGAGAGATCCCTCGTTGATGAATCTCTATGCCAGCTTAAGCGCGGAGGCCTCCCTAATCTCCAGCAACGGTCTGAGCCCCACTCCTCCCTCCTTTCTGGGACGACAGAGCTGCTCCCAGGAGATCGCATGCATACCCCCTCCAAATGAAATCTGCACAGATCCGCTCTACTTTTCTAACAGTGGCAACAGGGAGAAGGATGGATTGCATCCAGAAATAATCCACAGCCGAAATCACCGATATGACCAGCTCGATGCGTCCTCCAAATGACAATCCGGCGGCTTACCAACCTTCCACTCTCCTCTGGACGTACTCCACCAGACTATGGCAGTCCCGATCTCGCACATAGTTAACTGTGAGAGGTACTCCTAAATAGCGCACCGGAAGATCACTCCTCTCAATACCCAACACATCGGCCCGCTCCTCCTTCTGGGGACATAAGGAGCTGAAGTACACCCTGCTCTTCTCTCTGTTCAACTGAAGGCCCGAGAGGGAATTCAGCTCTCCCATAATCTCCGCAAGCGTCTGCATACCCTCCGTCGATGGCTGGATGAACACCAAGAGATCATCTGCATATATAAGGTGGGTAACTGGGGGGTCCACCCTCCGAAACAATGGGACCAGCCTCCTACGGTGCACTGTCAGGTCCATCAAACATGTGAAGTATTCCATCACAAGCGTGAACAGGTAAGGGGACGAGGGTCACCTTGCCTAAGCCCACGATTGCTCTGGAAGTATCCATAAGGAATACCTTGGATGAGGACAGAGAAAGTGGGTGATGTAATGCACTTCCGAATCAATACAACCCAGTGGTCCTCGAAACCCATGTCGGTCATCAGATGACAGAGAAAGTTCCGATTGACCATATCATACGCCTTCCTCAGGTTCAGTTTCACACATGCCTTCTTCCCTCCAGGTTTGCTAAATCCCCTCACCATCTCATGAGCCAGGAGGCTGTGCTCAGCAATCGACCTCTCCTTGATGAACGCAGCCTGGTTCGGTGATACCAAGTCCTGCATGATCCTCTCCATCCGTCGGCACATAAGGTGCGTAATTATCTTATAAAGATAATTACAGCACGCAATAGGTCTGAAATTCACCAGTGCTGTCGCTCCCTCCTTCTTAAGCACCAAGGTTAGGAAAGTGTGGTTCAGCTCTTTCAGCAGCTTTCCTTTGGTGAAGAATTCCTGCACCACCTCCAAGACCTGATACTTCAGAGTGTCCCAGTGGCGTTTGTAAAACCCACTGCTAAAACCATCCGGTCCGGGAGCCTTGTTGGGATCCGCCAGCTTGACAATAGCTTCCACCTCCTCCAAAATAACAGGGGCAAGAAGAATGCTATTCCCATACGGAGTCACCAATCTATTCGTAACAATCTCTGGGAACACAGACAGGTAGTCAGTCTGAAAATATAACTCAGAGTAGTACCTGACAGCCTCGTCCTGGATCTCGGCCGGCTCCCCCACAAGATTGCCATCCACATCAAGCAACTGGGATATATGATTCCTATGCTGTCTGGTCCGGATGACATTATAGAAGAACTTGGAGCAACGGTCACCGTCCTTAAGCCTGGATCATTTGGCACTCTGAGCCGTGCTAATCTCCTTCTGCAGCCGCAAGATGTTAACTTCTTCAATCAGCACCTTCTATCTAGCCGCCAGGTCACCATTAAGCATGTCAGATTGCATGTGCTGTTGTATAGCCCGCAACTCTACCTCCTTATCTTCTAATGTAGACTTGGGCAACCCCTTTACCCAACTCCGAAGAGCCTTCTTCGTGGCATTGAGACAACGAACCAAGCAAAACTGGGCCGTCCCCTCCTGACAGCTAGTAAGCCCCTCCGAGACAGCCTCCAGGTATCCCTCCGAGAGATACCAACTGTTGTTGTACCTGAATGGACGAGACTTCCTAAGAGACCGAGAAGTGAAGCCGACCTTGATGGGGGAGTGATCGCTCGTCCCAGCGGCCAGGCCCTCAGCCGAAGAATTAGGAAAATGACGGAACCATTCCCCGTTGTCCAGGGCTCGATCAAGCTGGCAAGCAACCCTGTTCCGGATTGCTTTGTTATGCCAAGTCCAGATGAAACCTGAGCGCGACAATCCCTGGAGCCCCGCCTGGAGGAGGCATCTATGGAAATCATATAGGATAGAGTCTGGAACTGGGCGACCGCCCACCTTCTCCCCTCGATGCAGTAGGGCATTGAAGTCCCCGATCAGAAGAAGCGGAAGAGACGACGAATCTGCAGCAGCGGCAACTCGGGAGATGTCGCTCCACAAGGACTCCCGTCTCCTTCTATTATTGTGTCCGTAAACCGCCCCCAGCAAGAACCAAAAACCACCCTTGTTCGAAAAGGAGATAGCATTCAACTGCTCCGTCATCAAGATCAAGTCATCATCCCAGCTCGTCGAGTTCCATCGAACCCAAATCCTGGCCATGTCACACAGAGCCAGGTTGTGCAGTTGGGCCCAATGAGAAGGGGTCCGCCGAGCAAGAGTCTTCTCCCCTTTGATCTTAGATTCTAATATAACAAAAATGTCGCATTTCTCTCTGTGGAGAACCCTACAAATCTCTCTCCACCTCCCTAGCGAACACGCCTCCCTCATATTCCAGGCGATGATAGCCATTAATTAATGAGAGGATGGGTTCCCTGGGAAACACCCGGATCGGCACCTGGGGAATATGCCACATCCGACGCTAATAGATCCTCCTCTATCCCAGTTGGAATGGCCTGCTGGGGAGCAACCTGAGAGAGCACCAACGCCCAGTCAGGGTTGTCAACACACCGCCTCCTCTCTGTCAGTAGGATGCCCCCTCCCTGGAGGGGCCGTTACTCAGCGGACCGACCGTACGTCGTTTCCTACAGTAAACCCGCCCCTCTGTCAATCCGTCACCCCCTCGCGCCACGATCTCCGACGCCACCATGCCTCTGGTAATCATACTGCTCTGTCCCGGGAAAGTGGTCAACGCCCTGCTCGTAGGAGCAAGCTAGGTAGAGACAATGAGGCTCATCCCACCCTCACTCACTGGATGGGTAACCCCTCCCACCAAGACCTCCTCTCCACTGTCATCTCTGGAATCCATGTCACAGGTTGAGTCAGGGGCCTCACTAAGGGGAATAGTAGACTCCATCTGAGGGCCTACCGTCGAACAAGCACTGGCCAGATGCCTAAAACAGGTACGGCGTGAACCGAAAGGTGGAACCCATTCATATTCCACCCTCTGGATTAGCACCTCTCCAGAAGGAATCTCATATTCCACCATCTTCGGTAACTCCCCCCCAGCCCGAATATCCACAAAAATTCTGGCGTACATCAACCTCGACCGGAAGGCAGTAGCTTCATCCGCCTTGATCGGGGTGCCCACCAAGCTCGCCAAACGCATCAGCAATAGGATACTCCAGAACCGGGTAGGGAACTCAGGAAAGTGAATCCATATAGGGATGGCATTCGGGACTTCTCTCTCACATCTAAGTTTCGGGGTCCATTCCTTCAGAATGATAAACCTGCCGTCGAACGTCTAGGGGCTGCCATGGAGGATCCGCGTGACATCCTCCGCAAGACCAAACTTCACGTAGTAGAAGCTGTTCTAGCGAGCAAAGAACTACATACTCCCCTTAGGCTGCCATACACGGGCTGCATAATCCCGGATCTATCCGTAGAACGGCTTGTTGTCTAGGACGTACAAAACCAGATTATTCTCCCAATATGCTGTCACCTTCTCTATCACCTCCGCAGGAAACGAGGCCCCGAAATCCCTCCCCGCCTTGATCGGCGACACGTACTCCATCGATGTGGAACTTTTCGGCCCCACGGGTTTGCAGATATCTGCCCAGGACCTTCCAGCCGGCCGTGTAGTCGTCCCATGTGGCCTGGGGACCACCTCCGGGAGGTGAGACCCAGACCCCTGATCGTCGAGATCCACCACCTTACTCTTCCCCTTATCCGCCGCGGTCACCTTTGGCCGCCAGCCCACCGACCTCCCAGCAGACACCACAGGGCCACTATCCGATGGCCGTACCCCTGACCCGCCATGTCGTTTATTAGCAGGATGACGATCCCTAACATGGCCCTGTCCTCCTCCTGCCTTTCCTCTGGTCTTCGCTACGCGAAGACGCGTAACCGTCGTCCATCCTCCTCCCTCCATCTGGCTCCCCAGAGATCTAGATCCTACTCCGAATTCGAAGTTAGTAGCGATGGAGCCACCCCGCAGGATACAATCCCCTTCCGACACCGAAACCGACCCCCCCCCCCCCCCCCCCCCGCGCCCTCGGGGGGCCGCCCGACCCTCCCGCCTTTGTTCCTGCCCCCCCCTCCCCCCCACCTGGGAAGGCGCCGCCGCTCGACGCCGATCCGGGGGGGTCCGCCTGACCCCCCAACCCTTGCTCCCGCGCCCCCCCCCCTCCGCCTGGGGGGGCGCCGGGTCCGCTCGACCCCCCCACCTTTGCTCCCCCCCACCGCCTGGGGGGCGCTGCCGCTCACTCCGGAGCCGGGGGGTCCGCCCAACCCGCCCGCCTTTGCTCTAGCGCCCCCCCCCCCGACTCCTCCTGGAGGGGCACCGCCGCCGACCAGGGGGTGCAGCCCTCCCCCCCTTCTTCCCCGACGTCCTCCCCCCGCCGGCAAAGGGGTCAGGCGGCCGCGGGGGAGGAACCCTAGCCGCGCGCTCCCGATCGCCCAAATCGCCTGCTGCTCCCGACATTCTTTTATATATATATATATATATATATATATATATATATATATATATATATATATATATATATATATATATATGCAAATGACCTCTAACCTAGTGGTTAAGAGAGATGCATGCGACCCGAGTGGTCAGGAGTTCGAATCCCAGTGGGAGCGATTACAGAAACAATTTACCTGGTTCCAAAATATATATATATATATATATATATATATATATATATATATATATATATATATATATATATATATATATATTGCACAATTAATTTTTTCCAAAAAAAAATATTGCACAATTAATTACGATTGGTTTGTGCAGGGCGTTGCTGTAGCCCTTCCTGTATACTTTGCCACTCAAAGGTATGGCTCGTAGTGCTGTTTGCATAGCATGACCATAAGAAACATAATCAATCCTCTGGAAAAGTTGTTTAATGCACTGTTCAGTTCTGATACCTAACTTTGTGACACAGCAAATGGCAGGCATTCAAGTTGGCAGCACTTTCTGGTTTCGCTGAGCCACTAGGTGTGGTTATTGTAGGTATGTGGCTGTTTATTTGATATACTAGCTCCGACTTGCTTTGTTTCCTATTGCAAGAACGGAACCTTCTTTTATCTTCCTTTTCATCTAATAGCTTTAGATACTGTATTGAGTTTTCATCATATTGATTGCACCTCTAGATGTTGAATTGATATATATTTCACGCATTCTATTATTCACATCTAGATTCATATCGTTGTTCCTGCTCCAGTGAATACATGACGTCTCACGTCTCGGTATACTCTCTTTTCCTGTGGTTGAGAACTGGAAACAATTTTTTTTTTTTTGAAATCCCACGCACACACACAATTGGGGGACTCGAACCTTGCCGGTCCCTCCGGGTGTCTGCTCTAATACCACTAGACTAGAGAGCTCGGACAGAACTGGAAACAATTTGATATGGTTCTTTTTAGATACATGCTTTCTATTGTAAGAAGTTGACTATATGCTGCTAGCTAAATGGATCTAATATGCACAAGCTGGGATTTCGGAGGTTGTTGAAGTCCCTGCCGTTACACCCTGCCGTTACACCAACACTCTAGAGCTATGATGGTGGTTAATGACATCGTATCACGTCTTTGTAGAAATTATGATTAGAAGCCACATCGTAGCCAAATTAATGGAGCTGTGGAATTGAGTAGAATCGCGTTGCCATTGTAGCCAGATGATCAAAGTCCTATCGGTTTGTTCCGAATCCACGAACACTATTGGAGTCCACCAGGAAATTCTCAATAGAGAAAAATATTATTATTGAATGAAAGATCGAATGCATTGAGGCATTCATGTCTTTCAATAGAAAAAGAAAATAGTCCTAGACAAAATGACTTGTCAGGATAAGCCTGACTTATTTGGTCCTATCTAAATAAACGTCTATTTAAATTATATTAGGATTATCCAAAGGATTAATAATCTTAAAAATTTTAAATAGACTAACTAATCTAAACCTATTAAGTAAAAAATGTAAGACAATGCGATCTAAAAAAATGTGCTACATAAGGATTAAATATTTATATTATTCTGACATGTGGTCACAGGTTGAAGCCCACTTTGGGCATAGAGCTGCAGTATAATTTATTTTTATACTTAAAATCCACTTAAAATGCATGACAAAGAATGCAAAACATGATTTCTCTGATATCATGTTAAAGTCACTGCCACTACACTAATGCTATAAATCTATAATGAGGATTGAGGGTTAAATACTTCTAACAAAGGTAAGAATCCTTCATTGAAATTGGAGATTGATGTGAGAACATTGTAGGAGTATTGAATATATAGGTTGAACCAGTACAGATAAATAGAAACTTGATGAGGTCATGGGCATGTGCCAGTTTGGTGAGGCTAAAAAGCTTGATAAAATGGGCTTGGGGCCTTGAATAGGATTCCAGTAATGAAATCAAGAAGGTGGAGAAGCAGCAAAAATGAAGTTTGTTTGGAAACCTTATAATATATCCGATGATTCAGGTCATAAAGTGGCAATCGAAAAAACAATACAACACCACCTGTATCCCAATTTTTTTGTCAGATTTTTTTTAAAAAAAATCTTCCATAGTGTCCATATTTTTGTAACATCAGAAAAAATAATGGCCTTTTATAAAGCCTCAATCCAAGTTCCTTAAGGTTTACCCGTTGTTCTAGCAGCTCTTTTAACTAATATCTTGTTGTTTTCACGTGCTCTTTTTTGGTCCATGTTGCACACGTTCAAACCACTTACCACTTGAGACAATTTTCTTTCATATCTTATCCTCAATTGGTGCCACTTTCAACTTCCCACATATAATCTAGCTTAAAGAATCCTCACATAATTCAGTTATTTCTTGTTAAAATCATCTTGGTAAAGTTTTTGGTAAAGAACTGATGTCTGGAGTCCAATATCTTCTGTGGCCAATACATTGCGTTAACTATTTACATGCTGGCCTACATTGCAATAACAATCACAATAGGTTAGATATTGTCGTTTGTCTTACTTGTTTTTAGACAAACTACCCAACAATGTAGTTTTGAATGGAATAGTACTAAGATGTATAAACATTGTGAATTTATAGTATACAACTTTAACAAAGGATAACGGTTACAGTGTGTTGATAAGAAATTTTATTGAACACATTGTTGCATGTTGATCTTCGGCACGAACAATAGTTGTGTCCACATTCGCTTTTGCCATACTCCTTAAATTTACCAACACATTGTAGCATGTTGAGCTTTAGCACGGTCAATAATTGTTTCAACATTGTTTTTTTTGTCATACTTCTCTCTTTTTTTCTTTTAATTTGCCGAAAAAAGAGTCCGAATTTCGGTACGATTGGTATCGATGTCGGATGAGACATGCCAAAACCAATACCATACTGCTGATATTGTGAACCTTGAATAAACTCACCCTAAACAATATTTTAGAAGTGTAGGAAACAATAGAAATTTAGTAGAATACTTAGATTGTTTATTATTGTGGTGGAGCTACACATATATAGGAGAGGCTAACCTCTCTCCCTACTATTCTACTCGATGTGGGACTAAAAGCCTATTAATGCTCTCAACACTCCCTCTGAAGTTGGACGATAGATATCAATCATCCCCATCTTGTTACATAGTTTAGAAAGGCTTAATGAATTAAGCCCTTTAGTAAGACAATCTGTGACTTGTTCTTCTGAGCGAACATGATCGAGCTTTAGTTTCCCTTTCTCTAGCTTCTCCTTAATGAAGAACCAATCGATCTCGATGTGCTTCGTTCTATTATGCCGAACTAAATTATTAGCTATACTCAGTGCCGTTTGACTGTCACTCAGAAGACGCTATGGTATTCCCTGGTCCAGCTTCAACTCTGTCAGTAATGCTTTTACCCACAATAACTCTGACACTCCCATAGCCATAGCTCTATATTCTACTTCAGCGGTCGATCGAGCTACTACAGACTATTTTTTGCTTCTCCATAGGACTAGGTTACCCCCCACAAAGACACAATACCCTGAGGTAGACCTGTCATCCATGTAACTTGTTCAATCTGCATCACAGTATCCTTCAACACCAAGGTGTCCATTGTTCTTGAACTATATCCCTCTTCCAGGACCCCCTTCAGATATTTCAGAATATGAAAAACTGCATCCATGTTCCCTTCCTTGGATCATGCATATAGCTACTCACTACACTCACAGCAAATGAGATATTAGGGCGAGTGTGGCCCAGATAAATCAATCTACCTACAAGTCTTTGATATCTCTCACGATCAACCGGCTCTTCTGCCTTTGTCCTCAACTTAACTTTCTGATCAATTGGAGTGACTGTTGGACGACATTCCAGCATACCAGTTTCTGTGAGCAGGTCTAATACATACTTCCTCTGAGAGAGGACAATCCCATCTCTTCCTCGAGCTGCCTCAATCCCAAGAAAATATCTCATCATTCCCAAGTCCTTTACTTCAAATTCCTTGGCAAGTTTCGACTTCAGCTGGGTAATCTCCTCCTCATCATCACCTGTGATCATTATATCATCTACGTATACTGCAAGTATGGTGATGTGGTCTCTCGCATGTCAGAAGAAGACTGTGTGATCTGCATTGGTCTGGCTGTACTCCATTCCTGTGACAGCTTTCCTAAATCTTTCAAACCATACCCGAGGAGATTGCTTGAGTCTATACAATAATTTTTTCAGCTTGCACACATTTCCTGTTGACTGCTTCATACAAAATCCAGGGGACATCTCTATGTATACTTCCTCCTGTAGATCTCCATGAAAAAAGACATTCTTCACATCTAATTGATGAAGTTGCCACCCATGGTTTGCTGTAAGAGAGACCAGGGTTCTCAAAGTGCTCATCTTTGCTACAGGAGCAAACGTCTTATTATAGTCGATGCCATAGGACTGAGTGAATCCCTTTGCAACTAATCTTTCCATGTATCGCTCCACCTTTCCTTTTGGCGTCTTCTTTACTGTGAAGACCCATTTGCATCTAACTGCTCTCTTTCCTTCAGGTAATAGAATAAGTTCCCATGTCCCATTTCTTTCAACTACCCCAAGTTCCTCCAACATTGTAGCCTTCTACCTCGGATCTTCCTTCGCTTCCTGCCAATACTTAGGCAAGGAGGTGGTGTCTAACGATGCAATGAATGCTCCATAAGTAGGAGATAGATTAGAGTAGGATAAAAATGGGCAATATCATGTTCATAACCATAACAAATAGGAGATCTTCCCGCATTACTATGAGAAGATCTTCTTATGGGAATATGAGATAGTGGAGGAGAGATCATACCATCCGAATAAGAGGGATCCGCATCCAAATCAGAGGGATCCGATGCGGAAGGTGCATCTTCAGGAGTTGAGGCAAGTTTAAGCGAGGGACATGGCACAGTAGTGGGCTGCTGCTTTCTTCTTCTGTAGACTTGGAGCTTTGTAGATGTATATTGTTCTGTAGTATGTTCCTCCGCCTGTACTGGAGCATCACTTCCTCCTGATTGTATGCATCCTCATCACTTTCCTCACCCTCGCTATCTTTTCCTTCTTTTCTTGGACTAACTTCCATCATTCGATATGGAACTGACCCGACAATCACGCTTGGGACCATCTCCCCCTAACTCCTAACACCTCTTGTGTTAGGTGTATCACCAAATGCGGAGCCTTCACCTGAACCATTATGGTAGTATGGTTCCATCTCTATGAATGTAACATCCATACTCACAAAGAGCCTTCACTCCACAGGACACTAGCAAGAATATCTCTTCTGAGTTCTTGAGTAGCCGACGAAGATACACTTTACTGCTCGAGGGTCAAACTTTTCTACTGCAGGCCTATTATCCTTCATAAAGCATACACAACCAAATACCTTTGGGGGAACAATGTACTTGTTCTCACCTATAAGCATCTCAAACGGTGTCTTCCATCCTAACACCTGAGAGGACATCCTGTTGATGAGATATGCAGCAGTCAACGTGGCATGTCCCCACAAGTGTTTCAGAACATTTATAGAAAACATCATTGACCTTGCCACTTCCAACAAATATCTGTTCTTTCCCTCCGCCATGTCATTTTGTGTTGGTGTATATGCACATGAAGTCTGATGATGTATCCCATTGGCTGATAAGTACTCTTCAATAGCCTTGTTGTTGTATTCTGTTCCATTGTCAGACCTAAAAATCTTCACTTTAGTACTGTACTGTGTTGTAGTCTTGCGATAAAAATCTTGAAAGCATGCAAAGACATCATTCTTCGTCTTCATTAGGTATACTTAGGTAATACGAGTATGACAGTCAATAAAGGTGACAAGCCACGTAAAACCATTAACAGCAGTTGTAGGACAAGGTCCCCATACATCAGAGTGTGTCATATCAAAAGCAGCTAAACTTTTATTTCCAGAACTCATATAAGAGCTTCCGGTATGTTTTCCAAGTTCACAAGCATCAAAAACCAACTTTTGCTTATTAGCCTTTTGATACATAGAGAGAAACATCCGACTCAGTAGACTGAATGAAGAGTGTCCCATGCGCTGATGTTGGAGTAATAATTCTTCCCATGAGCTGATGTTGGAGTAATAATTCTTCTTCTACGGTACTTCGTGGCTCCTCCGGTTGTGCTTCATCTACCAGTGATGTCAGTGTTGTATCCAGCCTACCCCTGTCCAAGTACCATATCCCTTTATGCCAAGTGCCAGTCCCCAACTGTCTTTCCGTTCCCTTCTCCTGAAAAATTACCTTCGAAATGTCAAAGGAAACAACACAACTAAGTTGAAGAACAATGGCTGTCACGACCCGCTCCCGAATAACCGGATACGAGTCGGACACACCCAGCTTTCGTTATAGAATAACAAAGTAAGCTGTACCATTCTAGGGAAACTAACCAGATATCAAGACAAGAATGAAACACAGCATCTATAAAATGTATCCCAGAGTAAAGTACAGTATCAGAATTTATTACATTCCAGAATGATAGAAAGTCTACTAGTCTCAATACATGGAAATAATAGGGAAACTAAGGAAATCTCTAGGCTTCTGCAGCCTCTAAGTCATGAGCTGCACCAGCTAGCTCTCCTGCATCAATAGGCTCCTCGCCATAGAATGTATCGCATAAAGCCTCCAACTCACCTGCAACATATCCTATTCAGGAGCGGAGCAAAGTATATCCAGAGAAATGAACATGTACATCATGGTATGAATCAAGAAAAACAAGAATAATGTAAAGTACAAGAAATGAGAACAAGACATGAACTGAATAGGAATACTAAAAGTAAAACAGGAAAACATGGTAAGAGTCCTGAACATGAAATACAACCTGAATCATGAAATACAAACTGAACATGAAATACAGCCTGAACATGAAATACAACCATGAAATCATGAAATACCAACTGAATCCTGACATGTGCAATATTTGAAATACATCTAGATTGTGATCGGCTTGGGTAGATGCAATGAACCTGAAATGGTACGGCTTTGGCCCCGCATGCACGGTGCGGGACCCAAGCTATTCACATGAGTAGTAACAGGGTTTGATCACATATCTATAGTATTTTCCCTCCCAGACACAATGATACAAGGAACATGAAACGAGACAATATCGTGATACATCGTGTCATCAAGAGATACAAGAATGAATATGAAGACATGAGAAATGGACAAATCAGAGGAGTATACTTGCCTGTCTCCGGGTGATCAAATGTAGGCAATAGAGCTGGATATCCTCCTGTTTTAAAGGATTTATAAGTGGGTTATCCTCTAAGCAATTCTATTAGTATACTTGTATCATAAATTGCTAAAATATACTAGTTACACCCTTAAGTATAGGGTAAATATAGTGAACCAAATTATTTACTCAAAAACCACTATATTGGATTTATAACTATGATGACAACCTAATCCCTTCCTCATATCTATAACCAAGCTAACTATAAGATGTCTATAGGAGTATACAAATTTTAAAACAATTATTTGTTTGTCAAATAACCAGGCAGACATAATTTAAAGGCTTTCAACAAGGTGACTATGGATACCACTAATCCTATACTTGTAATCTGAACTGGGCTTTAAACTAGTAACCCATTCTCATGACAAAGGTAGCACAAGACTTATAGGTCAGGAAATATGTGCCTAGTGCTAAAGGGGTAGTTAAACCAATTGTTAACCTCATCTCCAGTAAACAGTAGGTAAGGTTTACACTAACCTCATGCATTCCTTAAGAGACAACAACACTTAGTGATTTCTAAAATTGGTCTCAGGAATTACCATTGTTCCCAGGTATTCATTTACCATCAAACCCCATCTGAACAATCACTCAAGTGCCCTGTCTTCTCTTATTTACTAATTCTAGTTGGTTTTAAGGCTGGAATAAGGCTGATATAGGTTCAATCTAGTTCTACAGAACATTCCTCCCTCAGGTTCAAGGTAACCAGTTTGCAAAGACTGGTATAATTCAGTCTGTCAATAGGAACTGAATTATAATCTAACTAATTTGGTAAATCAGGATATGTATATCATTCAAATGGAATTTCTAACAACCAAACCTGCCTACTCTTCCATATTGGCTTGCTAATAGTCCTATGGAAGCAACCAAGAGTTCTCAGTTTTTTAGGACTGATGTGATTCAGTCCATAAAACAGGACTTCAAATACCAGTCCTCATGCTCAATATTAGTTCAATGTTCAACCTCATATACAGTCCTAATTATCAGTCCAACAATCAACCTAACTACCAGTTGTCAATACCCTGCAGTACAGAGATTTCCATATTGGTTCTCAGACTGCATAAATACTCACTAGACTTCCAATTCAACTGGTTGTACTCGTATATTCAGGGACTCCTAAGGACAGGGTCTTCCTGTTACTCAAGAATATTTATTATCATGACTAAAGCTCAACTTCAATACAGTCAACCAAAATCATCAATCCTACCTCATACCAGGTTCCCTTTCCAAAAGCAATTTAGATGGGTTCAGAGATAAGCAAAATCAGTCCTGAACAGGCTACTCTACTTGTATAAGAATCTCAGAAATTCAAGGAAAACCAAGAGACTCAAACCTCCAGTATTATCCAATTTAATCATTCTTCAAACATAAGTAGACTCGATGCCAAAATAAAGATAAGGTATGCTTCATCCAAAAACTAAAATCGATTCACAAGGAACTAAACTCACAGTCTGATTCCTAATCCTATTATTAAGGATCATAGCTTCCTATTAAACCCAGCATTCCAAAATGACTAGGACAGTTCTGAAATAAGGAAAACTTAAAAGAACAATAACACAGTCTAATTTTTGGACTGATGTAGATCAGACATGGGTCGACACACACCCCAACCCTTGATACCCACATCTGCAAGTATAGATGGTAAAAATAATTTATCTGGACAGAGTTCTACCCAAAATTACTTGATCTAAACCAATATAAAGTTCACTTATCAATGAAATAATTTGGGATCCTGAAATCAGGATGCTGGTATCCATAGATAACCAATCCAATCTAATTTAAACAATCAAAATACATTTCAACTGAGATTCAACTTAATAGGTAACAGTGCCAAAAGATCCATTCCTGAGATTCATTAAGATAGGATGTTTGACACAAGATCCTACAATTTCCTTAATAAGCTAACATCATATAGGTAGTGAGTTACCTGTTGGAAATCAACTTCAACTACCAGCCTCGAACAATTCTCAACTGGCTGATTTCAAAACCTGGTGTTAAATCAATCAACAGAAGTAATATTATGCAAGGATCTCCTGTGCAAGAAACAAGAAGTTTCTCCAAAGTCCCAGGAATTATTATGTGAAGACTTACCTCCACTATGCAATCAAAGGTTGAAATAAGGACAGATCCAGATCTGAAGGACTCAAGATGTAAACAACTGCTTCCAATCGAATTTGTGCAGGATCAAATTGGGTTCATGAAGGAAAACAACCAAACACATGGTGATCAGAATTTGTTGCTTTCATGGATGAACGATCATTGGAAGCAAGGATCGATCAATGATCATAGTCGATCTGTTCTTCTCTCGATCGAGTCAATTTACTGGATCCAGGGAAGAACCACTTGATCTAATCATTGCTTGCCCATGCTCGATCTTCAGAATGATTTAGATGGATCAAGAAGACAAAGAAGGTTAAGAAATTACCTACTGATCTCGCCCTGTCGATTGTAATGGTCGATCTTCCGAGTTCAATCCACCATGGCCGACTGGATGAAGTTTTGGGGAAGATGAAGTTGTGGAGAAATCGTTCAATAACAGTGAGGAAAGAATGGTCTTAAATAGGGAATTGATAGCGTGAGAGGCAGGCTAACCTACTGGCGGGAATTCCACCTCTCTCCCTCTCTCTGACAATTCTGTTAGGATGGGAGGAAGGCACATGGCCGACTCCTCCTGGCCGTTGGGTTCAAAATTTTGAAAGGCTATTTGATCAACACAGTATGAAGAGAGTAATATCTCTTCAGGAATTAAAAAGTTGGGTTATGGGCTTCATGGGTTGAGCCCAACTTAATATGTTCAAAAGAATTGAACTTAACCAAATTTAGTGATAACCAAAATTCATTACCTATATTAAACCAAATAAAAATTCCAATTCATTTAATAAAATATTTTAAAATAAAAAAATTTAATATTTGGAAAAAGTGGAATTACAATGGCACTAATGGACAATAGATTAATAGGAAAAGATGGAGCATGCAAGACATCAGTAAGACTCATAGAAGGGGTGCATTCAACTGTGCCTTTACCCACAATGGGTCTAATAGTACCATCATCAGTCTGAATGTTTTTAGGCGTCATCAGGTGAGTGTAATCTTAGAACTCATCACGGGCACCTGTAACATGGCGTGATGCTCCAGAGTCAATTATCCAATTTAGACTTCCTGATTTGTGGGTAGATGAAAGGGAATGAGCAGGTATACCTGTCCTTGTATGGGCATAGTAGGTGATGTTATCCCCGAAGGTGGTTGGAGTCGATGTCCCAGCAATGTTGGCTCGGCTGTCGCTGGTTCCAAGCTTCATATTCCTCCATATTTCCATCATTTTCCTCTTCCTAGGGGGTCATATCGGATGACTGATTCTTATTTTCCCCTTCTGCCAGGTTTGTATTGTACCCTCCAAAATAATTACCTCTGCCACTGGCATAGCCTCCTATGCCACCCCTACGCCCTCTATGGTCACGTCCACAGCCGCTTGACTAACCTCTCATAGGCTTCGTACAGAATATGATGAAGTGTCCTGGGTCTCCACAGTTGTAGCACCCTCCCCCTCCTAAAGTGTTTGGGTTAAAAACTGCTAGAGCTGATTTCTCCTTCGGAGAACTAGTGGTGCTAGGCATCAGCTTCAACCGCGCTTTTTCTTATGCTATAGCAGCAATGGCCTCCTCTAGTGATGGGAGTCCGGGTTGTGCGTGTAGCACATTCCTCCTTTACTCGAATGCTGGGTTGAGTCCCCTCAGGAACTTTATCATCCTCTGTCGCGAGATATACTCCATGAACTTCTGGTAATGTTTCACAAATGCCGGTTCCGTTTGCTCATTTTCCACACCAATGGGACCATAGTGGTCGAGATCTGACTAATACTTCTTCAGCAGAGCTGCATACTCAGAGATGGTGTGATCTTCTTGGACCACCTTATCAAGTTCATCCTGCAATTGGAAGATCCTCATAGGATTGTCCGTCCCTGAGTACATATCTTTCAGCGTCATCCAAATATCTCCAGCTCCCTCCATTGCTTTCATGTTGTCTGATACTTGGTCGGTCAAGGAGCTGTCAACCATCCAGCTACAACATTGTTGACGATTTCCCATACAGCAAACTCCCATTAGGAGTGATCTCCAGGTGCCTTGGTTTGGCCATTCACATAGCCCACCAAGTCTCTTGTCTTCAGAGTCAATATCGCCTGACGCGACCACTTCAAGTAGTTGGAAGTACCCTCCAACTTTATTTCTAGTTTCTCCAACTTCGCCATTTTGTATGGTGAAGGATCCACATCTGCGTATGCATGATGGAAAATAGTCTCGATCAGCCTCCTGGAGAAGAGATCGTCCACCAAAGCATTCATCTCTTTGTCCGTCAGCTTGTCGTAGATCGTCTCCATCATCTTCGTCTTCTCCTCTTCCATCAGCAAGGAGATGGTAGATCGAGACCGTCTCCACCTTTAGTCACCTTTCTCTCCACGTCTATTGTTCCTCCTTCAGAGGCAGCGGCATCCTCGAGCGCCACTGCTCATGTCCCGTGCATGGTTGCGACCGGAGAAGGGGAACTGGGCCGGCGCTGACGACGACGGAGGGAGGGCAGAATCCGGCACGGAAGGGGGGCTGGCCGGAGAGGAGGTGGGAGCGGTTGCGGAGGCAGGGCTGCTGCCGGCGGCAGGAGGAGAAGGGGTCGGCGGGGAGGAGGGGTCGGCGGTGGGAGACGGAGGGGTCAGCGGAAGGAGGGGGGTCGGCTGCTGTGTTTGGAAGAGGGCTAGGGTTAGGATTTGATGGAGAAGGATTACGGCTAGGGTTAGAGTTTTGTGGAGGCTCTGATACCAAATAGAAATTTAGTAGAATACTTGGCTTATTTATTATTGTGGTGGACCTACACATATGTGGGAGAGGCTAACCCCTCTCCCTACTATTCTACTCGATGTGGGACTAAAAGTCCATTAATGCTCTCAACTGAAACTAAAAAACAGTTTTTGGAATGAATTTAGACAACAAAACAATGGAAAATAGAACATAAAAAAACACAAATCCGACCTAGCTCTGCCGCCAGTGATCTTTGCTGCCCGGGGTGGTTATGCAATCACCTTGTTTTGAACACTGCCCCTGCAACAGAATGCAGGTGGTTGTCACCTCCCAGAACAACCACACTGGCACTCAACTACTTTGCTCCAAGTGTTTGTGCAGTTGCTATGCCATGCTTATGCAGCTGGTGGTCTTCCTTTGCTCCTGCATCATCTATTTTCTACAATTTTATGGTCTTCCTTTGCTCCTGCACTCAAATACCAGCATCATCTATTGTAAACCGCCACACCTTTCTTCTAACCAAGCTCTTTAAATTCAGCAAAGTAATGACAAGAGAGAGCCTTTGAGAATTGACATTTGTCCATAAGTAAAGCAATTGGAATGAGAAGGATAACATGCACAAATATTAGGGCCAGAGATCATCATATGCAGTATTCCAACATCTTTGTATCATAGGATGCGTATTTGACTGTTCCATAGCATTACCAATTGGTCTGGTAAAAGTTGTGCTTCTTCTTATGGTTATGTTCCTCATTATCACTTTATTGAACTTTGTTATTTGCTATGCCTCAAGTACATGGTTACACAAATTTGTTTCTTTTTGGCTTACTGCATCCATGTCATTCAACCTTAAACTGAAGAAATTTTATCCACTGTTTTATTTCCCACACTTATGTTGCTTATTTATAAATAAACCTCGCGATCCAGTAAGCACGGACAGTCCAAAAATATGGGGTGTGACTTGTCGGACACACGTACTGGACACGACCTGGACACTTCAAAACCTAGGACACACCAAATTAGTTGATGTGTCACTGTGTCCTTACCCTGTCGTGTTGTGTCTGTGTCCTTGCGACATAGCTTTTTGCAACTTTTGGATGCTGTTATGAACCGCTGAAACTTGGACAATTCTGAACCACTCTAAATTGTTTCAGTTTTTGTAGTTCTATTTCTAAATTACTTCAGCCATTTTTTGCTATTTGTTCCTTAAATGATTCCAAATGTGAAAATATAGAAGACTTGTCAAATGCAGCATACCTCTTTCCAAGCAGCTTGAGTCCTGAAATTCTTGAAGGCTTACTTGGATCAGGTTCTTCCTATATATATGTTGACATCAATCATAATTGTCAAAAAAAGGCCTTATTTTCTTCTTCATCTTTTTTTGGTTCTAACATGTACTTATTTTTTATGTAGTTGCTGGTGTTCTGGCTTTTCTAACTTTGCATGAAATGCTACCTCTAGCATTCGACTATGCTGGTCAGAAACAAGCTGTCAAAGCACTTTTCTTTGGCATGGCATTCATGTCTTCAAGGTTGGTTATCATAAAGAAGAAACTCTTCTACCTAACATGTAACTATGAATTTAATATCGAGAAAGAAAGAAAGAAAACAAGTGCATTCCTTAAATGAATGAATTAATTTTTGATTTCATGCCTCAATGGCATTGTTTATGAAGATTAAAGCTTGCAAGCTTTATGGTTGTTGTCAGCTTGTACTTCATGGAGACCAGCATGCCAAAGGAGACGAGCTTATGATACAATGCATATCTGTACATTCCATTAGCCAGACAGGTTTCCCTCAAGCCTACTTCCAGAAGTTGATACCATGTACAGTAATTCAATGGAAAATGTGAAACTATCATCAATAACGTATTGTATTCTTAATTTCATCCCTCACATGATTGAAAATCCAGAGCCTCTGTTGTATATCTTTTTTAAAACAGGATTATATTTCACTATTTATTTACCTTTCTTAGAGACCTTTGAATGAGCTTACCTCTCTTGAATAGAAGACTAAATGCTTACTTTTCTATTTCATAATCAAAACTGTAGATCAAACATGTTGGGGGTTCTTTGGTGAGCCAACACTCAAGGAGAACTTTAGTCCCACATTGCCTAGCTAGAACCCCCAAGTGCGCATCTCGATATACTGCTTCCTCTTTGTATTGTTTTATGCACATGGGATGTGGTAGCCCATGTGGCTTGTGGGGTAATTCTCCAAGAGGGCAAGGATCAAAACTTCATGAAAACAATCTTGTTTTGTCACTTGCTTTCTTGAGGACTTTGAACTATGATTCATGTGCATGGCAATATGTGCGGCATTATATGAACATGTGGCATTATAGGAAAGTCATTATGCACATGTCAAATTATGCGCGGCATTTTATGCGCACGGCATTATGCGCATGACGGCCTACGTAATGCATTGTACGCAAGATTATATGCGCGAGGCCATCTGCGCATAAGCACTCTGCGCATGGATCTCTATGGTCATTGCGGTTGCTGGCGCAGTACTATAATGTTTCTATCAGAGAAGACTATTGTAGGTTGCGTGCGCCGCGCATAGATATGGCGTTGTCAAATTAGGCAAGCACCGAGTGCGCAGACACTACCAAAATAAGTCATATTGACGACGAAATTAGCGACTCCAGATAAATACGTCGCTAAGTTATGTGCTTTTAGCGACGTTTTATATATACGTCGCTGAACGTCACTATCAGCGACGTTTGAGCGACAGTTAGTGACACAAATTATGTTTTGGACAACTGATGTCGCGTTCTAGTCGCAAAACGTTGCTGTTTTTTTTATTCAACGACGTTTCGCGACGCCTCTTTTACGACGTCGCCAGGTTTTAATAAATAGCGACGGTTAGCGACGTCTTTAACTGACGTCGCTAAAACATTTCATATAGGGTTCTGGCCCGATCGATTTTTTTATCTTTTTCACCCAAAATTTTCTAATCTCCCGCTCTTCCCCTTACCCCTGCTCGCGGCGACCCCCTGCCCGACGACCCCATTCCTCCGACGACTCACTCCCTTCGACGACCACCCTCTATTCCTCGTCGACGCCGACCCGACCAGTCTCCTCCGCCGCTGCTCCAGCCCCGACGACCCCGACCCAACCCCAACGCTGTGTCGGTAAACCCTAACCCTATCTCCCTTTTTCTGATGCGACACAGACACGACCCTTTGACACACACACGTGGACACTTAGACACACAAGTGGACACTTTGACACACACTGTGACACTTTGATACTTTGACACTTTGACAACACGTGGACACTTTGACACTATTAGGCCTCGTTTGGTTCACGGAAAGAAAATATATTCCTTTGTATTTTCCATGGGAATCAGAAAGTAGGATTCCTGTCACATTTCCTTTCCGTTGTTTGGTTGGTGTAGGAAAGGAAAGCAAAAATATAACAATGGTAAAATAAGCATTAATGGTAAAATAAGCAATAACACATGGTTACTTTTGTCATAACTTTTGTAATAAATGTTGGAAAATGAGGAGGGAAAATGAATCCCATGGGTCATGAGTGGAACCATATTCCCTCCAATTTTCCCCCTTGTGAGGAAATTGATTCCCAAGTTTGTGGTTACCAAACAAAGGAAAGGATAATTTTCCTTTCCTAGTTCCTTAAATCGGTGAACCAAACGAGGCCTTAGGATAATGTGTATAGATGAGGACTAGGACAATAAGTATAGGTAACTTCAAGATAGGAATTGTTTTACCTATGAGTATAGGTAATGGCTTTACCTAGAGTGACTAGGTAATATATAGGTTTAGGAAGCCTATAGGTTTAGGTAATGGGTTGACACATGGGTATGGGAGATACCTATGTTGTAGTGTATGGGGTATTGAGTTTGGGTATTGGTTTTTACTAGAGTTAAGGATAGGCTAGTGTATAGGTAATTAGGTAAATAGGTCATAATAATGGTTTTACCTATGTGAATAGGATATTGGTAAGGCAAATACATAGGGTATTAGCCTAGTATAGACTAGAATACCTTGGTAAGGCAAATACATAGGACAATTTTCTCACTAGAGAAGGAGAATAAAGTCAGACTTTGTAGGTGGATTCAAGGTTTGAAATTTTCAGACGGGTATGTTTCGAACTTGAGAAGATGCATCGACCTCAAGGAGAACAAACTGACAGGTAGAAGAGCCATGATTATCACGTATTCATGGAGAGGTTAATTCCGATTGCATTTCGGGAATTCTTACCCCAGGTTGTTTGGGATACATTGACCGAGTTTAGCATATTCTTCAGAGATCTTTGTTCTACTAAGTTGCTCGTCGATCGTCTAAAAAAGTAGGGAAACGATATTGCAGTAACACTGTGCAAGCTCGAGAAGATATTTCCTCCTGGATACTTCGACTCCATGGAGCATTTGCCAATTCATCTTTCCTACGAGGCACGTGTTGGCGGGTCCGTCGGTTAGCGGTGGATGTATCCGTTTGAGCGGTATTTGAACCACCGAAAGAGGAAGGTGAAAAACAAGGCTCGGGTCGAGGGTCCTATTTGTGAAGCCTATATTCTCGAAGAGATTACAAACTTCTGCTCGACATATTTCAAACCTCATATTGCTACGAATAGAACAAGGGCTCCGAGAAACGACGACGGATCATATCAAGAATCTAATGATGGAATACTGAAAGTATTCAATGCGTCCGGAAAGCCTTCGAGAAAATAAAGAAGAGATATTTGAATGACGAAGAGCTAAGGGCTGCTCAGTTGTATATATTACTCAATTGCGACGAGGATGAAGTAGAGAAGCTAGAGGGGTAAGTAATTAATGATGAGTTTACGTCATCTCAATGTAATAGTATAAGCTAATATTATTGTACTAATCGGCGGTTGCCTCGTTGTTTTTCAGCACATATAATGATGAGTTGAGGTCGGTTAGACCCTACCTAACAGACGAAGCATTAGAACAAGAAATGAGACGCATTTTCCTTTTGGTTGAGCGAATATGTAAGCAACTCGGTAATTACTGGCCTCTTCTAATGCAACTGCGCAATAAAAAACTTACTATTTCTTCTTTGGTATTCAGGTCGATCGTCTAATTTCACCAGAGATTGAATTAATTAGAACTCTTGCCAAGGGACCAATTACTTTTGTTAAAATATGGCCAACTTACTGTGTCAATGGCTTTAGGTTCACGTCGACAAATGCTTCGATCGGAGACAGCTTCCTGGATCTTGATTCCGCGAAAAACAGTTGTTTGTGTATTAAATCTTCGAACTACAAATATGTCGATCCAGGAAATAATTTTTTTGGCATCTTGCGAGAGATTATGGAGTTGACATATAATTATGGCAGAGAACCAGCAAAGATCGTGTTGTTCAAGTGTGAATGGTTCGATCTGATTGAAAATCAAGGTTGAAAAATTGACAAGCATGGTCTTGCGGATATAAACTACAAGCGTAGATATCAAGGCTACGAACCATTTGTCCTATCAACTCAGGCCCAGCTCGTGTACTTCACAGCTTATCCGAGACGGGGAGCAACGAAGTCTAACTGGTGGGCAGTATGCAAGACTAAAGCTAGAGATACTTTTAATGTTGACGAAAAAGCTTATCAGGAGGACGAGCTACCTCTTGTAACCAATATTGTTGATGTGGACTCCACGGAAGTTATGCATTACACGACTAATGTAGAAGATGTAGAATTATCCGAAGAGGAAGGCGAAGTCGACGAAGGCGAAATGAAACTGAAGATGAGGAAGAGGAGGAAGAGAAATATGAGGTCGAGGAAGACGAACAAGATGAATATTCTGAAGATGATTGAGAGCGATGTACTTTCATTTTTTAGATGTTTCTTTTAGAATGTACTATCTGGACTTAGATGTTTCTTATAGAATGTACTATCTGAACTTAGATGTTTCTTGTAGAATATACTATCTGGACTTAGATGTTTCTTATAAAATGTATCATCATATTTTGTCTTGGTTATTATCTTGTCGTTGTTGTACTTTTATATTTCTAATGTACTATTATTTGTTGTATCTTATAATATGTTGTTATCAGGTATGACAGGTCGTCGCAGATCGTTCCACGTGTCCCGACATGGGGCACGGGGTACTACTGGCAGAGGACAAGGTACTCCTTCGGTACCTCCTACGAGTATCGGCTCTGGATCCTCGTCGCCCAGTACTCCTGTGTATCGGACAGTACCTCCGTCTTCCACGATGCTACGTAACATATCTTCTGGGACGAGTAGTTCTAGGCCTGAGACTGCTCCGTCTTCTAGCGTTCCTCCTGCTAATACGACGATGGAGATAGATGAGCAGATGGAGGAGGCTGAGCCAACGATCGACCAGTATCAGGCAGATGATGCATGTGCACCTCCGGAGGAGACGAGGACGGAGATCTGGGCCGACGGTATAAAGTAAGTGTTTTGGTTTATCTTTTTTTCCTGTGTTTATTATAAATGAACTTTTCTCATGAATATAATATGTATGTATAGATATCGTCCCCTGTCGGTACAGATACGCCTAGGCCACTTCTTGAGGACTAATTATGGTGGTCCTTGGATAAACTACTCTGATGCTCCGGACGAGAGGAAAGCCTACTGGTTTGCGCGCTTCAAGATTAAAATATTTTTTTTAACATGAATCATATAATTTTTGCATATATATATAACGGATAAATATTTGGTTTGCACTCTTCTAGGATATGTTTTTCTATCTACCGCACCGAGCCGAGATGATCGAGGAGATGTTTCCTGCCGTCGCTGCTAAGCTGATCCGCGATACTATTAATGATCAGAAGACTCATGATCGTGCCAGAAAGCCAATCCAAGGTTGGATCACCCCTGAGCAGTGGACTGCGATGAAGGCTCGATTCGACGAGCCAAGGTACAAGGAAAAGTCTGAGAAGGCCAAGGCGGCTAGGAAATAGGGGTCAAAGTGGTACGGTGGATCGATTCTGATGACGGAACATTTTTGTCGTTTGGTATATTTTTTATTTCAGAAATATTATTTTAATGCAACTCCGATAAATTAGTAAAAGGTGATATATTTAATTACAGGTAAGGAGGGGTGATGACGCCAATATGGTGACTATCTTCCTGGCCACACATCAAAAGGGCAGAAAAGCTTATTGACGAGAGGGCGGAGCAGGCCTATGTAAGTATTATAATTCAGTTTATTAATTTTAGTACTTCGTATTAGTTTTGATATAACTTAGTAAATATGCATGCAAATAGATATCCATGTAGTTAGTAATAATAAGTACATTAGACACTAGAAGTTATAGAGTATCCATGCTTTCTAGGCTGAGTTTGAACGGCTTAAGGAGCGGACGGCTGCTAGTGCACATGCTGCAAAAGAGGCCGGTACTTCCTCGCAGCCTGCTCCAGCTCCGTCGGAGGACGAGCTGTGGGTGACCGCCGCTGGTGGTCTCCATAGGGGTATGTACTACGGTACGGGTTCCTTTGGCGTCCTAGTTGCAACACAGTCCTCTAGGGCCTTCCATGCTAGTGTGCAACGCCCACAGCCCTCCCAGGAGTCTGCCTGAGTCTAGCAGATGGTGGAGTCTGTCCGTGACGAGCTGCTTCGACGGATCCAGGAGCAGCACCAGACGGACGATGCTGCGCTCATAGCACGATTGGATACGCTCGACCGCAGCATTATGGAGCTCAGGGATGTGACTGAGACGACAGAGTGGGGCGTCACTGATCTTAGAGCGTCGAAAGAGCACAACGTGACGGATCTGTAGGCATCACAGCTGTCCATGAGCGAGAGGCTCATGTTGATGTCGGATTCGATGGTTGATAGTAGTACGAGGCTGTTATCTACCATGCATTCCTACCACGAGCGACTAGCAGCGTTGGAGCGTTATTGTCCTCCGGGTGCGCCTTGATCATCGTCGACTTCGCCGGCGTCACTACCTCCGACTCCACCGACGTCACTACCTTCATCGGTGACGATTTTACGGAAGGAGTACGAGATGTTCCTATCCTTGAGGCGCGACGATGCCCCTCCTCCAGATCCGCAGTAGTCCGAGTTAAGATATTTTTTTAGTGTTTGTTTATCTTGTTTCAGTATTGGTTGTAGATTATTTGTTTGTGTAGACTTTCATTATTGGTTGTGGATTCATGTAGATATTGGTTGTATACTTTGGATCGATGATTATCGACTTTGGATATTTTACTCTTTTAGACTTTTACTCTTGTTTGTGTAGATACATATGTATATTGTGATGTACCGGTGTTGAGTGTTCCACCGAAGGGGTCGGCGAACCCAGGATGAAAATGTGCTTCTATGTATTTATTGTTATTTATTAAACTGCAAGAAGAAAATGTGATTCTATGGACATTCTGTTTATTTTTTTTATTTTTTTTGCATTTTAGCGACGTTTAACGACACTTACCGACGTCTATCTGCGTCGCTAAACGCCAGTAAACGTCGTTAAATCACCAGGTATAGCGATGTTTACCGACCCATTTTCCCTCTGCTACAGAGTCGGTAAACGTCGATAAAAAGTAGCATACGTCGCTAAATTCACCGACATTGACCGACATCAGAGAGACGTCACCATTTTTCCTGATGTGGTGTCGGTGAACGTCGGTGATTAGCGACATTTATTTAGCGTCGGTAAGCATCGATAATAGCGACGATTACCGACGTTTTGCCTGTCAGCGACATGGCTTTCCGCGACCACAGGAACATGTCGCTAAAAACGTCGGTAAAAATGATTAGCGACGCTTTTTGTCATTTTAGCGACATTTTCTAGCGTCGCTAATATGACCTATTCTGGTAGTGAGACTAATGTGACACGCCGATGGGATGGAGTATGGGCGTGCATAGGGGAAGGTGAATACCGCCCCTATATATATGAGGGCTCCTCTCTCTTTCAAAGGTTGATCCTCCAAGTGAAAACCTAAGAGAGAGAGAGAGAGAGGAGAGAGAGAGAGAGGGAGCATCCAGCCTATTCATGGTAGCATTCTAAGTGAGATTACCCCTGTCCAAGTTCATCCTAAGTGACTTAGATCATTCCAGAAATTCATTCATTGAACTTTCTAGTTCTAGGAAGCAGTTCGTCGAATATGACAAATCTTGCTTTGAGCAATGATGATCTTCATCACCCATCAAGAAGATTTTCGGTGTGGTTTTTAGTTCTAGAACTTTATTCTTATAAATGTTCTGTCTCATTGTAGCAACTATGATTGCGAAGAGGAGAACGTGTTTTACTTTTCTTGCATTTTGCTTATCTCATTGTAGCAACTGTGATTGCAAAGAGTAAAACATTTTTACTTTCTTCTTGTTAGTTTAGAACTTGCTCATCGAGAGGTGTGAAGGATTCTCGGTCTATAGCATTCTATGCGCAAGTGTTCTCTATAAGAGTTATTTGCACACGAGTTTCCTGCACGGGCATCCTATGCGCTAAGTTCTCTGCGGGACATATATGCGTGTGAGTTCTCTACGTACACAGCCACTAGATAGGCTAATTGTTCTCTACGGGGTTGTTCATCTACACACGAGTTCTATGTACGGACACTCAATGTGCCAAGTATTCTTAGCAGGGCAGTATTTTGTATGTGAGTTCCCTGCATGGCCACCTCCATGACCCCCTCTACTAGTGCACATTCAAGGACCATATAGTGTTTGCAGGAGTCGACACAATTCCAGGAGGTTGTTGACCAACAGATTATCGATCTTTGAGACAAATTGTTGCGATGGATTTCAGTGCCCAGCCCCAGTCCAAGCTCCAGCCGGACGAGCCGACCATCAAGACACATTTTGAAGCGCTCGAGCGCAACATGATAGATCTTAGGGAAATAAACCATATGCTCAGGAATATGAGCCAAACTACAGGATTGATGGCACCTCTAGAGGTGGGTGAATAAAGTGTAGTGGAAGTAATATCCCTTATTAAAAATAATGCTGGTAAAGACACGTAAGGGCAGATAATTAATGCAATAATGTAAAAGCAGTAATTGAGTAGTAAGATGGAAGCAATATGCAAACACCAAAATTTTATCCTGGTTTTTCTCTGAGAGGACTAGTCCAGGCTCGAGTATTCTTGCTTGATATTAAATCCACTATTTAAAATAGCAGTTACACCACGTGCTTTTCTTTGAAGGGCACGTCGACTTCTTACAACGTCCTATTTTTATCCAGAGTCCATGAACAAACTTCAATGTCAAGCCCCGCTCTCGAAGGAGCGATCGTTATCGCTAAGGCGTGATGCCACACGAGCCTAAGTTGCGCTTGTGCAAGGCCAAGTCCAAAAATGACCGATTGAAGCTAGGCTACAGAGTCACACAAAGTGTCACATTTGCAGCGAAAAGTAAATGAACACAAGTTGAAACAAATTCAAGAGTCTTTATTGATATTCAAGAAGTATTACAAGTTGCGCTAGGCCAATATTACAATTCGCTCAAGCTCTCTCTCTCAAAACATAAAAGGCATGCCAAGTGGCTTACAACTTGGAATGATACATGGCGATATTCCGATACATTATGTCCTGTATGTGGTGCTTCAGCTCCTTGCAACGCTCCAAGGCTCCAGAGTTAGCTCCGTACCTTAGCACGTTCGAGGGAAGACTCTGTACCAGACGAGGTTCTTCCATACCCTGCAAGCAGACTATGTGGTTATCAGTCCATTGTATGCACTGGTGGGGAGGCTAGCTCGCCTGCTCGCTATCATTACCAAACATGTTCAATTTACTTTTGTGCACCATCTATCAGTTACTGTCTTACTAATCTTGCCTTGGGATCAGTTTCATGGCATATTTAAAACCTATCTCGTATTACATATATCAAGTGTCGCATAGGAATAATATGCGCAACTTACCATACGATCTTCCTTGTCCAAGGTAAACCAAGTTAGCCAACTTGTTATACATTATGAATTGACAAATTTGTATATGCATTCAAGAGTATCAAGGACGTGTTCCTGCCTCAGGTGAACGAAGTATTCAAGTTTGTCAAGTTATGTTATACTCAAAAGCTTTATTCAGATGTTCATTTAGTTACTCAATTGTTCAGCTTACTTAGATTACTTGTTTTAATGCAAGGACTTGCATGTGAATTCCACCAACGAGCCCACTTATTCTATATGCATCAGTCGCTGACAATACAAGCCATTTGGACTTTACTTATGGTATTCGTAATGATGTTACCTATCAAGCGTGATGGTTGGTACACCCTGATAGGCTACATAATACCCGATCTTACGTCGCTTGTGTGACCGAACTCGCACAAAAGCCGTCCGTAAGCCATGACTCTACCTAGGCCGGTACGATGTCTCTGATCATTGCCTTGGAATCCTTCATCCCGTCCCTTGTGGACGAGTTGTCCGCGACCATTTTATATTCTCATTTTTAGTTTAACTTGTCGGGCTGTCATGAGCAATAATGGGTTAACTTATCGAGCTGTCTTGAGCCATAATGAATTAACTTGTCAGGCTGTCTAGAACCATAATGGATTATCAACTAGGTTGGCGGTGGTGTCCGTGCAGCGCGGTAGCGAGCCCCGTTGCACATCACTGACATACCTGTCGCTAATCATTCCTTCCTTCTTACCTTTCTTTCTTTTATTAATTCTTTCCTTCCTTCCTTTCTTTTATTTGTTCATTTGTTTATTTATTCATTCACTTATCCGTTCATTCATACATTCATTAATTATGCAGCTCCCTGTATGGGAACCGCCTTGGCGACCCAACAGTACCGAAGTCTTTCCATTGTTTTCTTTACTCGGCTCAGAACGACTATTTGATAGTCTTCATGTCTTAATTCAGTGGACAATTAATTGTTTAGTGCTTCAAGTTGTGGTACGATCTAAGTGACAAGCATTTCATTCATAATTAAATATATAGACAATTCTACTAAAAAAGTAAGTTATGCCTTGGCACGAGCATTGAGTGATGTACGAGGGTTAAGTAAATTCCCAAGTTCATTTCCATGTTCTACACAAGCATACAAGCTGAAAATATTCCCTTAGCTAGGTGCATTGAGTTATTTTATTATCATGCAGGGGGTTATCGCTTAACGATTCTAGCAATATTGTTTGTATTATTATGTGTCTAGGCTAAGCAAAGACAGGTTCATCAGAGCCACCCACCTTAGTGATGATCGCATCGGCCAACCGAGACTCCGAGCGCGCCTTTGAATGTCTAAGTTTGGATTCTTCTGAAGGGCCAACGTATCTCTTGCATCGATTCACATCGATACATCAGCGGGTCAACGCAACTCTTCGAGTTAACGATTCAAATGAGTCGTTGCACTTTCTATTTGAATCGGCATTCCGTTAGGGCGGAGCGGGTTGTTACATTATACACCACTCAGAACAAGTCTCGTCCTCAAGACTTCCTGAGTGCAAGTCATCCTACCGTTCCTTAACTCATGATGTGTGCGTATCTTAGACAATTCCTATCGAATGACTTTATCCTTCGATGGTATCAAACTATACTCGGGTATCTTTCTAAGTTTTGTGTCACATGCGTTTGGTCAATATCATTGAATGACTTTACCACTCATTCGAGAGTTGATGGTACTCACTCAGTCGTCGTTTCTATGATCACTTTTGTGCCCTGTCACGGGACTATAATGGTCACACGAGGTGCATTATAATTCATCAAACATGAGGGTCATAGGCTGAGGCTAACTCACTCATCCGTTCATCCATGTGTATCTCAACATATCCACTTGCAGCTGCATTCGAGTTCATCATATTGCTGAGTTTGGATTGTGCACATATTCAAGGCATCCCCCGAATATATATATTTCAACCAAGCTTAGCGATAACGAAGTTGGACAAGCTACTCGTGATAGTTTTGAATTGCCGTTCGTTTTACTAACTTGATTAAAACCAAATTCCAGTTCGTTTCACTATCGTCTATCTCGATCCTCGAGATAATCGATTCATTTATCGAGCATTCTCGTCTAACGAAATCAGTACGATACTTCTAGCAGAGTCGACCAAAGTTCAAGTAATTCTTGTTCGATCCAAAATCAAGCATCACTATCATCAAGTACGTCTTCCCAGCAATAATTCAAATTCGTTATCCCAACTTTTCTTGCGCATCAACGATTTCTATTATTCATTTCGTTTGGGTCTAATATCAATATTGTTAACCACATTCCCAGTTCCACGTCCTAACTCTAAGTCTTGTTGCCCCAGATCTATCGTCCATCTAAATAATTTCTAAAGTCGGTCACACAAGTTCAGTCACTCGGCATAGGATTGTCCACCTATCCGCTAGGTCAGCTCACAAGGTCATAGTTACAACTCAAGTTCGCGGTTCATCATGCAAACTCGTTGCACAACGCTTTCCCCAATCCTATGGTCAAACCATTATTCGTTCGTACGGTACACTCTACCCAAGCTCGCTTCACTCAATTTTCTAAATATCGAGTAGTGTTCATCCTATTCACCTCAAGATAATTATCGTGGGGTACGAGTCCATTCAGCAAAGTTATCCTATGATAGGTCATGCTCAACCAAATCCTCGACATGTCAATATCACACGTCCAAACTAGCAATTGGCATAGTTTATCTCTTCAAATATGTTTCATATAATTCACCTATCCATCCTATCCAATTCAATTACACCACGACATGGTATATCACCAAACCATAATTCTCATACCATAATCTCTAAGTCGTTCAACATAATTTACGTTTTCGATCATAAGGTCGTCTAGCTTAACAATATGTCATGCCCCAATCTCACGCAAGTCTGGTTATCCACGCTGGACATGAATCACCATGCCAACTCTCATACGGGATAACCATTCTCATCGAGACTTAACTCATTTTTTGAGTCTAGACTAATTCATTCTCGATACTCAAATTGGATCTACTCAATCCTCAAACTTACTTAATTGTCAATCACGAGTTCGAACAATTTTCGAATTCACCTTCGTATCAAACTACAAGTCGAAACAATCCAAATTTCCATGCCCTGATCTTCCGGGTTCGATCATTTCTGCTGGACATGAATCACCATGTCAGCGCTCATGCAGAATGATTGTCCCAAATCTGGCGTGACGCATGCGCAAGGCTGAAGTTGCGCTCGCACAAGACAAGAACGTCAACGTTGTGGTTATCCTCGAAACAATCAAGACACTTTCTTTTCATCCAAACATTCATTTCTATTAAAATCCCAAGTATAGCATCCATCAAAATAATAATATTTTACATGATCATCATTCCTCGAATCAGAGTACCCCCAAGTTATCGTATATCGATCTTTGATACGCCTCAATACCATCGATGATGTACATAACCTGACGATCTTCCTTTGCAACAAAATTTGAGTCGTGCAACATAATTCCTTAATTCACATCGTTTTATGCAAATTCAAGTCATTTAGCAACATCTATTCCAAATCCTTAGTCATTCTTGTATCTTCAAATCAACGTTTTCATGCACGCTATCTTCCAATCGTGCTATCTTTGATCTCATCTATGAGTATTTTACCTCAACTCAAGTTTCGATCCATTCGACTAAATTCGAAATAGCATGTACGATCCACTAAGTTTCTTCAACCAAAAATTCATTTGTTTCACCTTTGACGAATTGTTATTCAATACCGTTTTCAAATTCTCACTACACATTCACGAATTGTCCGAATGACACTTCTTTCTAGACCCTTGGATCATGACCAACTAAGCGTTACTCATTCTAAGGCTTTGTGCGATAACACCGCTTGCGGATATACTCGTTGCTACCCATAAATCCTTAATTTTTCTCGAACAGTTTCCAAAATAGTCCATACATCACTCAGGGTTCGAGCTACTCGACCGATCGTCAAAACTCACTCTTATTCTTCTTCGAGACTATTGTATACACCACTCGGGTCAAGTCATTCTATGAATCCTTAAAATGATCATTCGATTCACAATCGGCACACTCGAACATACGTTCGCTCGTTCCTCAAAATCTAAGAACCATTCCCCATGTTCGCCTTAGCGTTGGTTTGATAGCATCTCTATCGATATAGACTATAAGTCTAACTTATTCTTGTTTGAGCGATATTCAATCTCGCTCACAAACTCACTCGCATCAGAAGGTCTAGGCGTGCGATACTCGGCACAACTTAGCCAAAAGGCTATGTGCAAAGCCGTCCCATTCAAACTATTCCCTGGTCTCGTATACCTATTCGCTAGTGTCAACGTAAGGCTATTCAGGCATGCACATAACTTGCTAACTTTAGCATGGTTTCCTTCCAACTCAAGTCCGACACAGTTCGGCACAAAGGCCTTCGCATATCGATCACGTTCAACCGAATACTTGTACGAGCTTTTAAAAATATCAGACTTATTATATAGAACATCCCAAGGCACAACGAGAGAAAATGTACACTTTTTTTATCCATTAACGAGATTTCAAAACTGAGAGAATCGACATGAAGTCCAAGGACGTAAAGTCGTGCTCTGATACCAATCTGTCATGCCCCGCTCCCGGAGGATCAATCGTCCTCACTAAGGCGTGATGCCGCAAGAGCCTAGGTTGCGCTCATACAAGGCCAAGTCCAGAAATGGCCGATTGAAGCTAGGCCACAGAGTCGCACAAAGTGTCCAATTTGCAGCAAAAAGTAAATGAGCACAAGTTGAAACGAATTCAAGAGTCTTTATTGATATTCAAGAAGTATTACAAGCTGCGTTAGGCCGATATTACAATTCACTCAACCTCTCTCTCTCTCTCTCTCGAAACATAAAATGCATGCCAAGTGGCTTACAACTTGGAATGATACATGGCGATGTTCCGATACATTATGTCTTGTATATGGTGCTTCAACTCCTTGCAATGCTCCAAGGCTTCAGAGTTAGCTCTACACCTTAGCACGTTCGAGGGAAGACTCCACACCAGACGAGGTTCTCCTGCACCCTGTGTAGCGCCCCGCTTTCGATAGGCGACGGAACTTCATAATATGCTAGCGCCGAGTCAGATCGGCCGGGAACTTAGATGGCCATCTGACTCGATCGCTAAGCTTGGTAAACGTTAACGCCTTGCGGCATCGATTCAATTCGATTTGGACGGAAGATACGAGAATCGATCCAACTAATGGAACGACTTCTGTTGGAACAAGTCCTAGATGCAGCGGGCTGCGTCTCGGCGCGCGAGCTCTCTATAAGAGTCCCTTCGACGGGACCGGACCGCTGTATGGTTTTCTTGGAGCTTTGCCGCTTGGCTTGATTGAAGTGCTTTCGCGTCGTTTTCAAGGATGCAATTACAAATTTCGATGCAAGGGAAAAAGAAGGAAATCTAACAAAGTGTTGATGCATTGCAGGAGCTCGCGTAACTAAGGATTGACGTTGCGTAGCGCTTCGACGACCTGCACGAAGCCAAGTAATCGGTGGGTGATTCGGCCTTCTTTTCTATTCTGTCCCGCAAACTTAATCCTTGCTTCGAATCCATTCAAATCGAACGATGCCAAGTTAATTGCATGCCAATCCACTAAGTCAAGAACTCGGGAAAAACGTATCGATTTACAAATACAAGTTTTTTTCACATAAACCGAAAAGTTTAAGGTTTACAGAAAAAGATAGACTATTTCAAGTGCTGCAAAATATTATGAAACGGCGATTGTGGGTTACGATGCCTCGGACAATTTGGTGCCTGCGGGACGCTAAATCGGGAGTACGACTTGAGGAAAATGAAACATTGCATGAGTTGGGGAAAAATGATAATGTCGTTAAATACTGTCCGCGCTATACAAAACTGGTTGCATATATAAACTGTTCACGCATTGGCATGGTCATGGACAGCTTGTGCACAAGTTGATATTTTTCCTCGAATCGATATCCGGGGCATCGGAATCGAATCGGCCTAGGGGGAATGAATAATCGTGCTTCGGCACCGATGCATTGCGGGACCGTCAGTCAGGCTTGCAACCTAGACTGAGTGGGCCAAAATGCCGTTGAGATAGTCCCACGTGATGTGTAACATCAATGACCGCATATAAGATAGTAGCATGCTCACCTATTGTCTTATGCAGGGTAAATATTATCTCTGTTTTCATGCAGGGACGAGCACGGCCGTGGTAAGAAATATGATAAACTGCTATGTTTTACTGTATGCTTTATTACGCAAAGATGGCTATCGAATATGAACTGAATTCATTTAGTTCTAATAGAAAGACAACTCTAAAGCATGCCTACCCTAACAATCAGAGTCGGTTTAGACGAGTGGGTTCGTCTCGTCCACTTAGCAAGTGTGCTAATCCCATTCCCCCAATTTCCCCAGGTGCGACGGGCGCGCCCAACTAAACTGGAGCTGAAGTGCGGAGAGGCATTTTGAAGCTCTTCCTATACTGAAGTATTTTGAAGCCAATTCAAGTCGACGGCTTATGTATAAAGGGGCGAATGTATGGGACGGCAAGCGTTAGTTCAGGCAACTTGTCGAATGTATCTTCTTTCTGTTTTCAATCAATGTAGCCGCAACGGCATCCAATGTAAATTACGACTTGCACTTCGTTGCAAGCTATGAATGAAAAGCATTTCTATCTTCCTATACTGCGTCTTATATTCTGATGTGAATTGTGAAGTTTCGACTTGGCGTATTAATATCAAAATTTAACGATAACCATTTGAGAACTTGTCATCTTGCCTTGCACGAGCGCAACTCCAGGCTCGTGCGGCATCACGCCTTAGCGAGGACGATCGAATCGGCAAAGTAACACCGGGGACGAACGGTTTGTCGACTCGGGGCGTGACAAATTGGTATCAGAGCTCAGTTATGTTTCCTCGGATTTTCGAAAGATGTTTCATTATTGGAATGTCCGTTGCGATGGCTCGATTGAATGCTTGTCGGCATGTTGCGTGAAATAAGAGTTCCATACAGGTAAGCCCGTAGATATTTTTGAAAAATACTAACGGGTTTACTCTGTTTTGTAGGAATGACTAAGAAAAGGAACAATCCCGCCCCAACCCAAACTGTAGATAGTACGTCGAGCACAAAAAGCACCGAGCCTAGCGAGACGACTATGCAAAAGATGCTACAGTTGATGGAGCTGCAGCAGCAACAGCTTCAGACACAATTCAAAGCCCAATTCGAAGCGCAACAAAAACAGATGAATGCCCTGACTCAAATAGTCAGCAGAATGGCGGGCAACACGAAGACGACGGATGAAGGGCCCGAGGGAAACCAAGGCAACCAAGAAGAAAACGAGGAAGAAGAGACTCAACCGCAAATGATAGATTCTTCTTCCTTGTTCAAGGCAAAGGAGTTCCGCAAGATGAATCCACCGAAGTTCAACGGCCGAGCGGAGCCTGATGTGATCGTGGGATGGCTCGCGGAGATGGAGGACCTGTTTAATCTGCTTAGCATCGAAGGGTCCCAGCGGGTAACTTGTGCGGCGTTACAGTTACAACTGAGGGCGTATGACTGGTGGGCCGCTAAAAAGCAGGAAATCTATGAAGCAGATACAGACGCCACGATTTCCTGGAAAATGTTCAAGGGAGCCTTCCTCGAACAGTACGTTCCTCGCGCCGTCCGTCAACAAAAAGAAGACGAGTTCATGATGCTGCGACAGGGAAATATG
Source organism: Iris pallida (assembly GCA_029216955.1). Lineage (NCBI taxonomy): Eukaryota > Viridiplantae > Streptophyta > Magnoliopsida > Asparagales > Iridaceae > Iris > Iris pallida. The sequence continues at coordinate 16,090,055 of JANAVB010012198.1, forward strand.
TCTGTCGACGATTATGATTCGAGCTTCTCAAAGCTGGCAAAGTTTGCCGGCGCCTTTCTGCCCAACAAGGAAGCCTGGTGTGAACGCTTCCAACAGGGCCTAAATGACGAACTGCGAAGGGACGTCGTGAATCAAAGGTGCCGAACATACCGTGAATCCTATAATGCCGCTCTTAATAGTGAACGCATCTTTGGCCATATGTCGAGTAGAGGCATCCGTAACCACTTCAACAAGCGTCCTAACGACGCCGGCGCCGGGGGATCGGGAATAACAAAGCGTCCGAACAGGTTCGATGACCGAGGCCATGGCAGTCAACATTGCACCAGGTGCGGTAGGCGTGGGCACCGAACCGTCGACTGCGTCACGAGATCTTGCTATAAGTGTGGCGAGGTAGGCCATATAGTTACATATTGCCCGCACAAAGTTCAGAATCAACATAACCCGCCGAGGAACGTCCCGAATCCTCATAAAGCGCCGATACTGCAAGGCGCGAATGCGGTGCCCGTCAACCAACAAAACCAACGCCACGGAGCTCAAGGCCGAGTTTATGCCTTAACTCGGGATGAGGCGTTTGCGTCCGATACTGTTGTAACAGGTATATTACTCTACAAAAGTATACCTGCTCGAGTATTATTCGATTCGGGTGCGACGCATAGCTTTATATCTGCTGATTTTGCGAAAGAAAATAAAATCACCATGCAATCACTAGATATAAATATTAGCGTTAGCACTCCGTCGGGAGTCGATATGCCTGCGAATTTTATTTGTAGGGATGGCCACATTTGCATCGGAGGAAGATATCTATCCTTGGACGCCGTCGTACTAGACATAAAAGATTACGACATAATCCTGGGCATGGATTGGTTGGGCGCTTGTCGTGCAACGATCGAGTGCGCGGAGAAGAGAGTGGTGTTTCGCCTTCCTGGCGAGACAGAGTTCTCATATTCGTGCGGTACGGCCTCGAAGACGGCGATGATGGTGTCGGCAATCTCGGCAAGGCGTATGCTGCGTTCCGGCTGTGCGGGATACTTGGCATCAGTTCGAGACACGCGGACGGATAATACAAACACAATGCAGACTGATGTTGTGGCAGATTTTCCTGACGTCTTTCCTGACGAGATGCCCGGGATGCCGCCGGATCGAGAAATTGAATTCAGCATCGACACCTTTCCGGATACGCGGCCGATATCAAAGGCGCCTTACCGAATGGCTCCAGCAGAACTGAAGGAGCTGAAGGTGCAATTACAAGAGTTGCTAGACCGCGGATTTATTCGCCCTAGCGTCTCTCCGTGGGGAGCTCCCGTACTGTTCGTGAAGAAGAAAGATGGGTCGTTGCGGCTATGCATCGACTATCGGGAACTCAACAAGGCGACCGTGCGGAACAAGTATCCTTTGCCGCGAATCGACGACTTGTTTGACCAACTGCAAGGCGCGGCGATATTTTCAAAAATCGATCTTCGTTCAGGCTATCATCAGTTGAAGATCAAGTCCGACGACATATCGAAGTCTGCCTTCCGCACTCGATATGGTCATTACGAATTCCTTGTCATGCCGTTCGGTTTGACGAATGCCCCTGCCGCTTTCATGGATCTGATGAACCGAGTCTTCCGACCTCAAATAGATAAATTTGTAGTCGTATTCATCGACGATATCCTTGTCTACTCAAAGAATCGGGAAGAGCACGCGGAACATTTGAAGACGGTACTGCAGATTCTGCGTGAAAATAAATTGTACGCCAAGCAGAGTAAGTGCGAGTTCTGGATGAGTAGCGTGACATTCCTTGGGCACGTAATCTCTGCCGAAGGTGTCGCGGTGGACCCAAAGAAGATTGATGCGGTGGTGGATTGGAAACGACCTGCCTCGGCTAGCGACATTCGGAGCTTCCTGGGCTTAGCGGGCTACTATCGTAGATTCGTGCGAAGCTTCTCAAAACTAGCGTCGCCTCTGACTCGCCTCACCCAGAAGGGAGTAGTATTCGAATGGAGCGACGACTGTGAATCCAGCTTTCAAGAGTTGAAGCAACGGCTCGTCTCAGCTCCAATCCTTGCACTTCCAGACGGTCCCGAAGGCTTTCAGATATTCAGCGACGCGTCAGGAACTGGCCTCGGGTGCGTACTCATGCAGAGAGACAAAGTCATCTCCTACGCTTCACGGCAGTTGAAGCAGCACGAGAAAAATTATCCGACGCACGACTTAGAATTGGCGGCGATCGTCTTTGCATTGAAGTTATGGCGGCACTATCTCTACGGTGTAGCATGCAGAATCTACACAGATCATAAAAGCCTGAAGTACTTGTTCACGCAACGGGAACTCAACCTACGACAGCGACGATGGCTCGAACTCATAAAAGATTACGAGCTAACGATCGAGTACACGCCGGGCAAGGGAAACGTGGTGGCCGACGCACTCAGCAGAATGTTTATGGGAACACTGGCCATAAACAAGGAGATAAAGCGAGACCTTGAAGCGATGGGTATCGAACTCGGAATTGAGTATCGACACCTGCACCTAGCGCAGCTGAAGTTAGGATCGAGCCTGCTGAGCAAGATAAAGACCGCACAGGAGGACGACTCATTCCTGAAGAAAATGCGCGAGCTAATTTCAACAGGAAGGGCGACTGACTTTGCGGAAGGCGGAGACGGGACGATGCGACTAAAGGGAAGGCTCTGCATTCCTGAAACTGCCGAACTCAGAAAAGAAATTCTGACGGAGGCACATTATGCGAAGTACTCGTTACATCCTGGAAGCACCAAGATGTACAAGGACTTGCGCACAAACTTTTGGTGGCACGGCATGAAGAAGGACGTGGCTACGTTCGTGTCGCAATGCATGGCGTGTCAGCAGGTGAAGGCGGAACACCAGAGGCCCGGCGGCGAGCTGCAGAACATCGCCATTCCTGAGTGGAAGTGGGACAACATCTCGATGGATTTCATTGTGGGATTTTCGAAGACGCCGCGGGGGAATGATGCGATTTGGGTCATTGTTGATAGATTGACCAAGTCAGCTCACTTCATCGCAATCAAAGTAGGATGGAGCGTCGATCGGTTAGCGCAAATCTACGTCGATGAGATTGTTCGACTGCACGGGGTGCCGGCCTCAATAATTTCGGACAGAGACGGGCGATTCCTATCGCGTTTCTGGACGAGCCTCCAAGCGGCGATGGGAACCAAACTGAACTTTAGTTCGGCGTACCATCCCCAAACAGACGGACAGACGGAGAGGGTGAATCAAATCCTAGAAGACATGCTGCGTCTGTGTGCGATCGACCTAAAGACTAGTTGGGATACGCATTTGCCGCTTGCGGAGTTTGCGTATAACAACAGTTATCAGTCGAGTATTCAGATGGCTCCATACGAAGCGCTCTATGGGAGGAAGTGCCGTTCGTCGATATGCTGGGATGACGTCGGAGAGCGACAAGTGCTGGGACCGGAACTGGTGGAGCAGGCCGTCGAAAAGGTCCGCTTGATTCGAGATAGACTCCGCATTGCACAAAGTCGACAAAAGAGCTACGCAGATCTTCGTCGACGACCGCTAGAGTTCTTGGCCGGGGACCATGTGTTTCTGAAAGTAACGCCCATGCACGGAGTGATGCGGTTCGGCGTTAAAGGCAAATTGAGCCCGAGATTTGTAGGCCCCTTCGAGATCATTGAGCGAGTTGCGACGGTTGCTTATCGGATCGCGCTACCTCCTGCCTTAGCCGATGTGCACGATGTTTTCCACGTTTCCCAACTTCGAAAATACGTGCACGATCCAAGTCATGTGGTTAGCTTCGATCAGTTGGAGCTGCGTACTGACTTGTCTTACGCGGAGGAGCCTATTCAAATTTTGGACCGCAAGGAAAAGGTGCTGCGAAATCGGTCGATGTCCTTGGTCCGCGTGCTTTGGCGGAACCATACAGTCGAGGAGTCGACATGGGAGATGGAGGCGGAGATGAAGGAGAAGTACCCTGCGTTGTTCGTCTAAATTAAGGTCCGACCCTTGTTCTTAAGTTTCGGGACGAAACTTTTTCTTGGTGGTATATTATGTAGCGCCCCGCTTTCGATAGGCGACGGAACTTCATAATATGCTAGCGCCGAGTCAGATCGGCCGGGAACTTAGATGGCCATCTGACTCGATCGCTAAGCTTGGTAAACGTTAACGCCTTGCGGCATCGATTCAATTCGATTTGGACGGAAGATACGAGAATCGATCCAACTAATGGAACGACTTCTGTTGGAACAAGTCCTAGATGCAGCGGGCTGCGTCTCGGCGCGCGAGCTCTCTATAAGAGTCCCTTCGACGGGACCGGACCGCTGTATGGTTTTCTTGGAGCTTTGCCGCTTGGCTTGATTGAAGTGCTTTCGCGTCGTTTTCAAGGATGCAATTACAAATTTCGATGCAAGGGAAAAAGAAGGAAATCTAACAAAGTGTTGATGCATTGCAGGAGCTCGCGTAACTAAGGATTGACGTTGCGTAGCGCTTCGACGACCTGCACGAAGCCAAGTAATCGGTGGGTGATTCGGCCTTCTTTTCTATTCTGTCCCGCAAACTTAATCCTTGCTTCGAATCCATTCAAATCGAACGATGCCAAGTTAATTGCATGCCAATCCACTAAGTCAAGAACTCGGGAAAAAACGTATCGATTTACAAATACAAGTTTTTTTCACATAAACCGAAAAGTTTAAGGTTTACAGAAAAAGATAGACTATTTCAAGTGCTGCAAAATATTATGAAACGGCGATTGTGGGTTACGATGCCTCGGACAATTTGGTGCCTGCGGGACGCTAAATCGGGAGTACGACTTGAGGAAAATGAAACATTGCATGAGTTGGGGAAAAATGATAATGTCGTTAAATACTGTCCGCGCTATACAAAACTGGTTGCATATATAAACTGTTCACGCATTGGCATGGTCATGGACAGCTTGTGCACAAGTTGATATTTTTCCTCGAATCGATATCCGGGGCATCGGAATCGAATCGGCCTAGGGGGAATGAATAATCGTGCTTCGGCACCGATGCATTGCGGGACCGTCAGTCAGGCTTGCAACCTAGACTGAGTGGGCCGAAATGTCGTTGAGATAGTCCCACGTGATGTGTAACATCAATGACCGCATATAAGATAGTAGCATGCTCACCTATTGTCTTATGCAGGGTAAATATTATCTCTGTTTTCATGCAGGGACGAGCACGGCCGTGGTAAGAAATATGATAAACTGCTATGTTTCACTGTATGCTTTATTACGCAAAGATGGCTATCGAATATGAACTGAATTCATTTAGTTCTAATAGAAAGACAACTCTAAAGCATGCCTACCCTAACAATCAGAGTCGGTTTAGACGAGTGGGTTCGTCTCGTCCACTTAGCAAGTGTGCTAATCCCATTCCCCCAATTTCCCCAGGTGCGACGGGCGCACCCAACTAAACTGGAGCTGAAGTGCGGAGAGGCGTTTTGAAGCTCTTCCTATACTGAAGTATTTTGAAGCCAATTCAAGTCGACGGCTTATGTATAAAGGGGCGAATGTATGGGACGGCAAGCGTTAGTTCAGGCAACTTGTCGAATGTATCTTCTTTCTGTTTTCAATCAATGTAGCCGCAACGGCATCCAATGTAAATTACGACTTGCACTTCGTTGCAAGCTATGAATGAAAAGCATTTCTATCTTCCTATACTGCGTCTTATATTCTGATGTGAATTATGAAGTTTCGACTTGGCGTATTAATATCAAAATTTAACGATAACCATTTGAGAACTTGTCATCTTGCCTTGCACGAGCGCAACTCCAGGCTCGTGCGGCATCACGCCTTAGCGAGGACGATCGAATCGGCAAAGTAACACCGGGGACGAACGGTTTGTCGACTCGGGACGTGACACCCTGCAAGTAGACTATGTGGTTATTAGTACATTGTATACACTAGTGGGGAGGCTATCTAGCCCGCTCACTATCATTACCGAGCACATTCAATTTACTTTCGTGCACCATCTATCAGTTATTGTCTTACTAATCTTGTCTTGGGATCAATTTCATGGTATATTGCAAAACCTATCTTGTATTACAAACATCAAGTGTCGCATAAGAATAACATGCACAACTTACCATACTTACCATACGATCTTCCCTGTCCAAGGTAAACCAAGTTAGCCAACTTATTATAAATTCTGAATTGACGGATTCGTATAAGCATTCAAGAGTGTCAAGGGCGTGTTCGTACCTCAGATGAACGAAGTATTAAAGTTTTTCAAGTTATGTTATACTCAAAAGCTTTATTCAGCTGTTCATTCAGTTACTCAATTATTCACCTTACTTAGATTACTTATTTCAATGCAAGGACTTGCACGTGGATTGCCACCAGCGAGCCCACTTATTCTATATGCATCGATCGCTGGCAATACAAGCCATTTGAACTTTACTTATGGTATTCGTAGTGATGTTACCTATCAAGCATGATGGCTAGTACACCCTAATAGGCTACGCAATACCCAGCCTTACGTCGCTTGTATGACCGAGCCCGCACACAAGCCGTCCGTAAGCCATGATTCTGCCTAGTCCGGCACCATGTCTCTGATCATTACCTTGGAATCCTTTATCTCATCCTTTGTGCACGAGTTGTCCGTGGCCATTTCGTATTCTCATTTTTAGTTTAACTTGTCAGGCTATTATGAGCTATAATGGGTTAACTTATCGGGCTGTCTTGAGCCATAATGAATTAACTTGTCGGGTTGTCTAGAGCCATAATGGATTATCGACTAGGTTGGCGTTGGCGTCCGTATAGCGCGGTAGTGAGCCCCGTTGCACATCTCTGACATACCTGTCGCTAATCATTCCTTCATTCTTACCCTTCATTCATTCATTCATTCATTCATTCATTCATTCATTCTTTCCTTCCTTTCTTTTTTTTATTAGTTTATTTATTCATTCACTTGTTCGTTCATATATTCATTTATTATACAGCTCCATGTACGGGAACCGCCTTGGCGACCCAACGGTCTCGAAGTCTTTCTATTGTTTTCTTTACTTGGCTCGAAACGACTATTTGATTGTCTTCGTGTCTCAATTCAGTGGACAATTAATTGTTTAGTGCTTCAAGTTGTGGTACGATCTAAGTGACAAGCATTTCATTCATAAGTGAATGCATAGACAATTTTACTCAAAAAGTAAGTTGTGCCTTGGGACAAGCATGGAGTGCGGTGCGAGGTTCAAGTAAATTCCCAAGTTTATTTCCATGTTCTACACAAGCATACAAGCTAGGATTATTCCATTAGCTAGGTGCGTTAAGTCATTTTATAGTGTCAGGACCCGCCCCCGCTTTTCGGATACGAGACGTGTCCAAGCCCAACCTATGCCACAATGTCGGCGGTAGTACGATGTCTAGTCCACAATAAACAAAATGCTTATAAATACTAACTGCTCATTCACAACAACTAAATCAACTTTATAAAATTTAGAAGTTTTACATTTGAAGAAGAGTATAAGCTTTTACAATTATAGAAAACTACCACACATCTAACTAGTCTTCTATGGTTGGGCCTTCGAGTCTCTATCTCCCCCTCTTATGGTCCATAGCACAAGAGTAGGCACGTCAACCTTACCTATAACAACGATCCAGTCAGAAAAGGAGCAGCGTACAACCATATTGCAATTAATGTTGTTAGTCCAAAATAAGTTAGAATAACGAGAAACAATGCAAAGAGTATATAAAGAACTAACCAAAGATGAACTAGCAGGATCTGAACTAGCAAGATATGAACTAGCAGAATATAACTAGCAAGGTATGAACTAACAAGATATGAACTAGCAGAATATAACTAGCAAGGTATGAACTAACAAGATATGAACTAGCACTAGCAAGATATGAACTGGATAAAGAAAAATTAGGAACAACTATATGTGTGTGAAATACCTTTCAATACGTGAACGACTGGGCTAATACGGTACATCATATGATGGCTATCCACAATAATAGGGTACGGCTAACTCATACGTGGGTGTATGACTTAGCTATCCACAATCAAAATATTTGGGTTTGTTCACATACTTACCAAGTATTTCCCCTCCCGACTCTCTAACAATCAATAACGGTCAATGATACACTAAGAAGGATATAATAACTACGGTATCACCTTCGTGTCTCAACGGAATATCAAGCAATGTCTCAACGGGATATCAAACAAGGAAACGATAGAGAAAACGTTGTAATGAACTAAAACATAAATGCAATACTGTACTTGCCTGAATCCTTGCACAAATCGTAGTCACAAGTCGAGGATGCGAGGAACGCTAATCTAGAAGCTATCGACCCATATCATACATCGTACCACGAACCGTGCACGAAAACCACAAGTCAATTCTAAGATTCTAATTCTAAAATCACGGAATAAGTGGCTAATTGGGTTACTAATATATTTATAGTTAATTCTGAAATAGATTACTTTAAAACATTATTTGAACTAATAATAATCTAAATATAATCTAAACATGGAAGTTTGGCCATCAAAAGTCATGTTTCTAATTTTGGAAACCATGGCATGCAAATCGAGGCATACCGTTGACTATCTACTCAAATATCATGAACTCAAGATTTGAAAAGTACAACTTGGTAGATTTCAGTTCCATGAGTGCGCTGGAATCAACCGTGCCGCAAAATCACGTTTTGGTCAAAAGATATCGCCGTTATGGCTAATCGTGACCAAAACAGTGATTTACTGATCAATTTTGAGTTCAACAGAATAACTAAAATACTAGATGAATGAATTAATTTCTGGGAAAAATATATGTCGTTGATCTCTGTGTTAGCTTTCTGAAACTTCAAACGGTTCATGATTTCGATATCTGATCCTCCCGGAATCTCGAAAACACCAAAACGTGTCAAGTTTCGGACAACCGACACTCTACGAATTCTCTAGAAATTTAGGAAGAAAGTATACAAAATTAAATTACATATTCAGAAAGTTTACCTCAATATGAATCCAACAAAAAAAATGGCACGCAAATCCGAGGTCTGGGCTGTCCGCAATCGCCTCGGGAAGTCGGGGTTCTCCTTGGAATCAAACACCTCAAAGTCGGCCAAGAAAACTAGGGTTTTCGAAGTCTGAGATATTATATATATATACACAGTAGCAGGTACAGTCAGCACCCGCTGACTGGCATGTGGGCCCCACTGTCAGCGCTATGCGGCTGACATGTGGGCATGCAGCGCTGACTGTGTAATTAATTAACCACAAATTATTTTTTTAAAGCAGTTTTAATTACAGATACTCATAATAAATATTAAAAATAGCCAGAAAAATATGCAAAAATTCCAGAAAATATAAAGTAACATATTGAATCCTAGAAAAATATTTGGGGTCAATATTTGCTCATATGCTAGCACAATAAATTCTAGAGGTCCTAGAAAATAGGTTTTACAATATTAAAATTTATCAAAATAATTTTAGAAAAATTGTAAAAATTATAGAAAATATATTTAACCTTCTAAAATATACTCAAAAATACTTTACCTCAAATTATTCCCAAATGGCCTCATAGTAAATAATGGAAGCCTTTAAAAATATATAAAACTAAATAAAATAATTATCTAAAAATTATCTAAAAATATCTAAAAATTATAGTAAGCTATAAAATAGATAAACAATGCTTACTAAGGTCCAAATGACCATAATATGATTATAGCTACCTTATGAGCTTAGGTACGACTCCTAATGACCATAAAAGTAAATCACAATCAAATAAAAATAAAAAAAATAAAAAAATGGGAAGTAGGCTTACATGTAGCATGCAGGGGGTTATCACTAAGCGATTCGAGCAATATTGTATGTATTATTATGTGTCTAGACTAAGCAAAGACAGGATCATCGGAGCTACCCACCTTAGCGATGATCGCATCGACCAAGCGAGACTCCGAGCGCGCCTTTGAATGTCTAAGTCTGGATTCTTCTGAATGGCCAACGTAACTCTTACATCGATTCATATCGATACTACAGCGGGTCAACGCAACTCTTCGAGTCAACGATTCAAATGAGTCGTTGTACTTGCCGTTTAAATCGGCATTCCGCTAGGGCGGAGCGGATTGTTACATTCAACACTAACTGAATAGCTTTGATACGCCAAGCTTGTATAACTCCTACACTTCTAATCAGAATACACCGGCACTTAGAAGAATGGGAGTTGTCTTGGAAATGTGAAGATTGAAAGCTCTTTGGTGAATAGAAGGCTTAGAATGGATAGAGAAGATGAAGAGTGAGTTGAGTGAGTAAAATGAAAATCTTCTCTATTTATAGGAATATTTGAACCAGAGTTCGGGCAGAACTCGGTTAGGTAACGTTCAAATTTTTGAACGTTTGGGATCCAAAAGAATAGGTAATCATTCTGACCAGAAGGAAATTTAGGAGGACTGAGTTCGGGACAAACTCGTACTGAGTTAACGTCGTGTACTGGGTTTTCAGAATGTTCTTGGTTTCAGAATGTCTTTTGGGTATGGGTTTGGTTTGGTATGAGTAGGTTTTGTTTGAGTGGGGATGTTCATCTAAATGCTAGTGATATCCGACTTACAAAAACCTAGACTCAAAATAATAATAAAAATACAGAATAAATTGACAAACATCTTGCTGACGAGGATAGCTGCAGTCTTTTAGTCTTTGTACTGTACGTATCCAAATCATAATTTTAAGTCAATTATCGAAATCAAGTTGTTCATGACCACATGGGCCAACAATCTCCCTTATTTTGATAATTTGACAAAACTACAATTGATACTTTAACAAATATTTATCTGGTACAGAAGTAGCTTGGTATAGAAGTAACTTGGTATGGTAGCTTAGTACAATAGCTTGCTCTCCCGCAATAAATGACCAAGTCCTCAGAGCTTTTGAAATCTATTAAAATTTCTCAAACCAAGTCTTCAGAGCAATAATATTTCAAGGAGGAAGCAAAAAATTATTTATTCATGCAAAAATTATGCAATTTGTTCTAGTAATCAAGAATTCTCCCTCGTTGTCATATAATCAAAATGACGTAAAAATATTGCTAAGTACTCAGCATAGATCATATAGCTAATGTCATAAACTAGAAAGTAAGTAGAATGTCATACATAGAGTGTCGAAAAGAAACATATAACGAAAATGTCACAAAATGCTGAATATCACAAAATGCTTTAAAGAAGCATATATAGATAAAATAAAATGCAGCTAGAAAATAAAACGTAGTAGTGATCACTGTATCACTAATCATCATCCTCATCATCATCAGCACCAGCTGCTCGAGAAGGGTTTCCGGACTCAGCAGATCGGTGGGGATCATAACAAGCAGTCGCAGGGTCAAAGTAACGCTGAGCCTCCGGATTATCAATATGATAACCAACCACAGAGGGATCATGAACCATGGGAATGAGACCGCAAAGGTTGTTGGCAAAACTGTAGCTGAAATCCCGTATAGTATTGGTCATAGCCTGGAACTGTAAGGTGGTCCGAAAATCCATAGACCGGAACTGATCCAAGATAAAAGCCTAAAAGGACTCAAGGGTGACGCCTGAGGAAGGATGTGGAGGATGGTGACTGGCAGATGGGTCAACAATAGGAGGAGATGGAACATGAATAGCTAGAGTAAAAGCTACTCGATGATGCATGTGAAGATAAGCAGGAGGAGCATCACGAGAGAAGTCATCTAAAATGATATCAAAGTACTCAAAGATATACGGTATATACATCGTGTATAGAAGGTTTCGTGGTTTTTTATGACATCATTCCAAAGGAAAGATAATAGTCTTTGGTAAGCTAAAAGGAATCTCAAAATGGAGATGATACAAGGCAGAGAGTTCTAAATAAGTGATTTCCTCGGTGGATGTTTGTTTTGGAATGATAACAGAGAATACCATCCGATGAATATCATAAAAATAGTAATTCATATGTTTTTGGTCGAAGACGACCTTTAGGACGAGGTTTGGGTTCACATAACGAGTCACGGAACAAGTCTAAAGTCATATGAGCCTGAAATTAAATTTTTATGATGTCCATAAGTGCTTTCCCATAATTGGGAATATGAAGCATAAGAGCTAAATCCTCAGCATCAAATTCAATTTCTATGCCACAAACTCTAGAATGAACAATGCCACTTGTGACCGAGAGATTGTAATAGAACATACGTATCGCATTCATGTAAATGGGATAAGTAGATTGCACTAACTCATCAAATCCAAAGTGTTGAAATACCGATAAATAGGTCGAAAATAAGTTAAAATTGATAGGGCTTTCCGGACAAATTGTCCTTTCAATAAAATCGACGAACTGTTCAATAGAAGCCTCTAAGGAGACAAATATGAATTCATCGAAATTGTCACCCTCAGGCATAGATGGACTGAAAAGGGAGAATGAAACTTCTTCTTGAATATTCAAAGAAGAAGCTTCCCCAACTTTTTGTTTCTTTTTGGGAAACTGAGGAAACTTAGGTGCCATTGAAAAAAGAAGAAGAGAGATATACCGAAATTTATCATGGAATATGAAAAAGAGGTTCAAAATCACCCTGGATCCAAGTTTTCTGACTTTGAGAGGCATGGAGGAGGCAGAATAGGAATTCTATGGTTAGGTTTTAGGTGGAGGGGTTCTTGTTGTGATAAGGAAGAAGATGAAAAAGTGTAGGATTTTAAAAGAAGCCCGATCTGTCCATCCATACTATGGAAACAGCCTAAACAGGTTCGGCCCGAATTCACACATAGCTCGGTCCGAGCTCGATTCCTAGGTATCCTGAATAGAATTAGACAAGTTTGATACAATTTCGAACATATATACGAAATAGAAATTTGAAATATTTGCATTAAGAAAAATAATTTTATATGAAATAACCTTTTCATACAAATTGTATCAAATATTTCGGATTAGCTGTAGGGGCTGGATTCCAGCTAGCGGTAGTCTGAAGACACTTAGCACCGTTTCACTTAGACTTTTACGTCTTGTTGTCAGAAGGGCCCTTTCGGCTTATAACCAAAATACTCTTTACGATTTATAAATTTAGGTTAAGTAATATAGAATTATAAAACTTCAATATCCAAAATTCCTAATTTTCTTCCTATAAATTTAAAGCAATCTACTGCTAGAGGTTTAGTGAAAATGTCAGCTAATTGGTGTTCTGTGTGTAGGACCGTTGAGCACCTCTAGAGGGGGGTGAATAGAGTGTGTGCATGTGCATCAGAAAATAATCACCAATTAAAAAATTAAGCAGTTATATATTATGGCAGATAAAAGATGGCAAATAAAGTACGGTAAAATAAGAGTCAAGAATTAAAACTCAGTGACATAGCGATGTATACTGGTTTTCCTCTGAGAGGACTAGTCTAGTCGCGAGTACTCTTGCTCGCTGTTAATCTACTATGGCACAAGCTTTAACTGAGTACTTGTAACTCTTACAACACCATGCTTGGCGACAAGTGCACGACCGACTTTACAATACTGTGCTTGGTGACGAGCGCACGACCGACTCCAGAAAGCTGTAACGCCCCAGTCCCAAAATACATAGGACTAAGTACGTGAACATGCCAGCTGCACATGTACGAAGAATACTTCAATATATTGAATCCTTATATATGCACATAAGCTGTAAATAGAATAATTACAGGCTAGAATAATATAATCTAATCTCATCACAGTTTAACACAGAAAATAATAGAGTCCAAATAGCAAATAAGTGTATCAAAAGATAGCCGGGCGAACATACTCACTCCAAACAGCTATGAAAATAGTCTCACAAGATCGAATCCAACCTCTGCAATAGAAAGAAAAGAGATGTAAAAATAATGTCCACTAATGTCTCAAATAAGGAATAGACTAGAAATAAGTAGGAACTACCTCGTCATCGATGTAAGCTGAATCCAATGCCACTCCGTACTCCTGCGGGAAGTCGTCTAATCCTAGAGAGATAACCAGGTCCTCAGAGGGACGTAACATGATACAAGAAAATACCATGCAATGTAACTATGATAATATAATAGGAAAGAAATGTATGCATGCAATAGGGTTCCTGACCATTCTACTGTAAATATGCAGTTGAGATACAATCCTTCGATGCACGGGCCCTGGCTGAATATAGGATCCAGTATAGTCCCCTCTTGGGCACCAGTGACCAAGCGCATAACGTTCCAAGAACGACAGTGGCCAACATGAGAGGCTAATCATACCCGTATCTCTAGCGGAGCTTCCGGGTTACAAGGAAAGTGCAATCGAAGCTCATACGTCAGGTATTGTTTTCCCCACCCAATGCCTAGTATCATCATCTCCATGACTGACATGTAACTCTAGTAACCACCAAGTCTTCTAGCATGCAATTCTATTGGAAGTTACTCCTATCCGTCGCATGCTCTATACGTATCGGTGGCCAGCCGGCTACGCGAATACGTATCCTACATGTGACTTATATCACATGGTAAAGCAAGTGTCAAGGCCATATGAGATATACCAATACCTCAATATCAATGGGTGGTCACTAGGCTAAGTCAATGTACAAGAATATAAATAAAGCGAGAAAACGATCGATAGAGTCGCTTGCACCCAAGTGTGACTTGGACGCACAGTTTTATAATATCAACAAATAAAAAATGCTAAAAATAACAACTAAAAATAAGAATATAATAATCACAGATTAAGGTGGCAAGGTATCTTGCCTGATGGTGCAAAGTTGCAAGTCCAGAAAATCACAATGTCAGCCAAGAAATGTCATAATCTCCAAACAACTCCGGTTGCTGAAACAAACATCAAAAACATACTTGGTGTATAAAATATACCAAGGAAACGCCTGTCCAAAAGTCTAATTCTGAAATAGGGGCAAAATCATAATTTCGGGCCAAAACGATGTCCGCCGCTGGTTCCGCTTTGCACCAAAATGCGTACCAAAGTCTATGGTCTCTAAAGTCGTCAAACAACATGTCTACAGATTCAGTTTGAGGAGAGGAACTCAACGGTATGTCTAGTTTTGGATTTCGATGAGCCGCGTACAAAATTGCCTGTTTGAGTGGGTCGCGGGCCCGCCAAAAAGGGGTTCCGGTCGACAGAATCGAACCACACTTGGCACACAGGACCAAAATTTCGATTCAGACCTGTTGGCACAAGTTTTTTCTCGATCTGACAACTGTACACGAAGTTAGGGTCAAGTTTGCAAATTGGCGATACGGGGGTATCTTGACGGATACGGACTGATTTCGTCGCACACACGCGACGAAACTGAGTTCCGTCAGTTCCCACACGTTAGCAATGTCCATACGTGCCTTTCGATGCGTATAGCGTACGACCATGTCGTCCGGTTCGTCAAGGCGCACGCTGTATCGAGAAAATTTTAGAATTTTATATAAGTTTAACACAGTTTTTCCTCCAATTTCAACATCAATTTACTTTTTACACGTTAATCGAAACGACGATCCAGAAGATGCACTGCAATCATGGTTATGTTATCTTTTACTATTTTTAATTAGTTTCTACAAATTTTTAATGTACAACAAGAAAATTGGCCGACAAGTTGTCGTTTAGAATTGGTTTTAGCAGTCCAGAAAAATAGATTTTTTTGCTAACTTTGGTTCGATTTTTTGAACCAGTTAGATGGTTATGTCGAAATCCATCTAGATGATCTTGAAGAGGGTCAAGTTTACTTTCCATAAAATCTTACGGATCAAAAATTGGTGTTACGAGTAAAAAGTTACATCGTCGGGAAGTAGGGTACCTTGAGTGGGAAAACTGCTCCGTGGATGACGAGGGGCTGACTTTCGATGCTCCGTTCGTCGCACACACAACTCCATTGCTGGTGAAACGAACTCGTAGATGAAGAGGGTATGTTCTGCCGCAATTTTTGTTTTGGGAGTCTAGGGTTTTGAAGTCTGCGGAGGAAGATATATATATAACAAGTTGGGTGAAAACCTAATACTACTAGGCTTCTAAATAAAGCTATAATGGGTTGCCCACGGGTTATGTGGGTTGGGCGCTGCTACAGCAGCTTGCAATGGAGAGGGGGGCCCCACTTAAGTGGGTGGGAGTTTGATTTATTTTTTATTTTTATTTTTTTTATTTTTATTTTTTTCCTTTTCTTATTCTTTTTTATTTCTTTTTTTCATTTCTTTCTTTTTATTTATTAAAAATTCTTTTTTTAAAACTATTTTTCTATTTTTCTATTATTACTATATTTAAATATCTAAATTCTATTTTTATTTATTATTCTACTTAAAAACTCTTTTCAATAATACAATAATTTAGATATATTTATATACACATATATTCCCATATATAATATATACACATATATTCCCATATATATGTATATATAAATATATACACCTTAATAAATCAACACATACATATATACATATAATATAACATATAAACTTACACCCATACTATGCATTAACTTAAGTATTTGCTATTACTATTATTTCACACTCCTAATATTATGCATATATGTATTTTAGCACCAATTTCTACACAAAACTAATGTTAGATAATTTAATAAATTTAGGGAGGTTTACATCCTACCAAACTTAAAGAAATTTTGTCCTCAAAATTATACTAAGGTAGGGGTCGAATGCAATGTTATGCAATGCAAGAATCTATAAAGACTATCATGTGCAAGACATACCTTTGTTGTCAAACAAATGCGGGTAACGATTTCGAACATCGTCCTCGCGTTCCCAAGTAGACTCTCCTGGCAAGTGATGCTTCCAAGCCATGCGAACCAATAGAATAGATTGATTTCGCAACACCTTCACTCGACGATCAAGAATGCCTACAGGTTGCTCTTCGTACAAGAAGCTCGGTCCAATTGTGATCTCGGAGTGATCAAGCACATGATTGTTGTCTGCCACGTACCTCCTCAGCTGAGATACATGGAATACGTCATGCACTCCCTCTAGCGACGGTAGCAAGGCCAATCTATAGGCAACCTCTCCAACATGTTCCAAGATATCGAAAGGACCGATGTATCTTGGACTCAACTTGCCACGTCCTCCGAATCGAATGGTGCCTCTAGTGGGGGATATCTTCAAGAACACATGGTCGCCCTCTTTGAACTCCAAGGGTCGGCGACGATTATCTGTCCACTGCTTCTGACGATCCTGTGCTGCTCGCAGGTAGCCCAGAATTTTTTTCACTGTCTCTACTGTGCTCAAGACTAACTCGGAACCCAATAGCTGTCGTTCTCCTATGTCGCTCCAACAAACAGGAGATCAACACTTCCTACCATACAACGCTTCAAACGGAGCCATATGAATGCTTGCTTGATAGCTATTGTTGTAGGAAAACTCAACAAGATGAAGATGGTCCTCCCATGATCCGCCAAAGTCAAGCATGTACGCTCTCAACATATGCTCTAGCGTCTGAATGGTACGCTCTGACTGGCCGTATGTCTGCGGATGGTATGCCGTGCTAAACTTCAATTGTGTGTCCAAACTCTCTTGCATGCTCCTCCAAAAGTCTAAGGTGAATCTCGAGTCGCGGTCCGACACAATACTAACAAACACACCGTGTAATCTCACAATCTGCTCCATATACATCTCCGCCAATACCTCTGTCGACTGGCCCACTCTAAAAGGTAAGAAATGGGATGACTTTGTAAGTCTATCAACAATCACCCATAATGCGTCACGTCCCCTAGGACTCCGAGGAAAACCCGTGACAAAATCTATAGTAATGTGCTCCCACTTCCACTCGGGAATGGGTAGCGGCTGCAACAGACCAACTGTCCTCTGGTGCTCTGCCTTCACTTGTTGGCATACCAAACACTTGGCAACAAAAGAAGATATCTCTCGCTTCATTTCGTGCCACCAATAATACTGTCATAAGTCACGGTACATCTTGGTTCCTCTGAGATAAATAGAGGAAGTCGAACTGTGAGCCTCTGCCATCAGCTTCTGCCGTAGCTCTCCATTGGGAATATAAATGCGATCACTACACCGCAATGTCCCATCGGGATGAATCCTCAATCCCGTATGCTCTCTTGCTTCAGTCCTCTCTCCGAGCCATCGAAATCTAGCATCAGTGGGCAATGTTGCCTTGATACGCTCTACCAATGATGATTGCACTTGGAGGTTAGCTAATACGCCATCTGCTCCAGGCAATACTACCTCAATACCATACTGCTGCAAGTCTATAATCAACTCCTTCTGCATAGTCAAAAAGTGTGCCATGGGCTTACGGCTTAATGCGTCTGCCACGACATTGGCCTTGCCCGGATGATAATGTAGCTCGATCTCGTAATCCTTCATCAACTCCAACCAACGTCGCTGTCGCATATTCAACTCTTTTTGTGTGAACACGTACTTGAGGCTCTTATGGTTACTGTAGATGTCAACCTTCTCGCCGTACAAGTTGTGACTCCATAGCTTCAAAGCAAAGATAACCGCTGCGAGCTCTAGATCGTGGATCGGATAATTCTTCTCGTGCACTCTCAACTATCTCGATGTATATGCTACTACACGACCGTGCTGCATCAATACACATCCTAATCGTTTCCCGGAAGCGTCACTGTAGATCACAAATCCTCGCGGGCCCTATGGTAGTGTCAAGATCGGTGCCGTGGTCAATCGCTTCTTCAACTCATCAAAAGCGGCTTGACACTCGTCTGTCCATACAAACTCCCAATCCTTGCAAGTTAATCAAGTTATAGGCCCCGCTATTCGAGAGAAATCTTCTACGAACCGTCGGTAGTAACCCGCAAGTCTGAGGAAACTTCTCACCTCAGAAGCTGATGTAGGAGCGGGCCATGATTTGACTGCTGTGATCTTCTCTGGGTCCATTGATATACCATCACCCGTAACAACATGACCAAGAAATAATACCTCCTTGAGAAAGAAATCACACTTGCTAAGCTTCGCGAAATGTCGCTCATTCCTCAACGTTCCCAAAACTATCCGTAGATGCTGCTTATGCTCCTCTTGACTCTTAGAGTAAATCAAGATATCATCTATAAAGACCACTACAAATTTGTCCAAGTACTGGTGAAAGATCTTGTTCATTAAATTCATGAAGACGGTAGGAGCATTGGTCAAACCGAAAGGCATGACCAAGAACTCGTAGTATCCATACCTTGATCGAAAAGCTGTCTTTGCAATGTCTTCCTTCCGAACCTTTAATTGGTGATAGCCTGATTGTAAGTCAATCTTGGATAATACTTTTGCTCCACTCAGTTGATCAAATAGATCATCTATACGCGGCAAGGGATACTTGTTCTTCACCGTCACTGAATTCAATGCTCTGTAGTCGATACACATGCGCACTGTCCCGTCCTTCTTAGGCACAAAAAGAATGGGTGCTCCCAACGGTGATGCACTGGCACGAATAAAGCCCTTCTCCAACAAGTCATCAATCTGCGTCTTCATCTCTACCAACTCTTTGGGTGCTAGTCGATAAACTCGAGATGAAATAGGCTCGGCTCCCGGAATAAGCTCAATAGAAAACTCAATGTCTCGGTCAGGTGGTAGTCCTAGCAATTCTTTGGGAAATACATCCTCAAATTTGGTGATGATAGGGTGCTGAGGGGTGTCCTCCATCATCATACGAGTCTCCGACGCGGGTGCATCACAACTCTCTCCGTCTTCTTTGGTGAACTCAAACTCCACCGCATTCGGTGGTCTAAAGACAATACTGTCCCTATAGCAGTCTATGAGAGCGAAATGCTGGCTCAACCAGTCTATTCCGAGAACCACATCAAATGTCGGCATAAGGAATACAAGAAGACGTGCCCTCATCTCTCTACCACTTATTACTACAGGACAAAGTCTACAAACACCACTGACAGGTACAACTCCTCCTCCACTGAGGATTCTAACATTCTTAGCTAAGGATGTCATAGGAATGTTGTGTCTAGTGGCAAAACTAGTAGCTATAAATGAATGTGTGGCTCCAGTATCAAATAATGTAATAGCAGGAAAAGATGCAACTAAAACCATACCTGCTATAACTTCTACCTCTGTCTCTATATTCTCAACCGCTAGAGAGAATGCCTTTCCATGGTTATGTCCTGGGCCTTGAGTTCTGGCCTTGTGGTACTGTACTGTCTACGGTGGTAATGGTGGACGAGGTACTGGGGCTGTAGGCCTCTAGGCTTGTAGGCCTCTGGGCCTGATGTGCATGAACTAGAGCCTGCTACTCAGGATAATCTCTGGCCAAGTGTTGTCATGATCTACATCTCATACATAAGCCCAAACGAAGTCGGCAGTCATCTCTGGCATGACCCTGCTTTCCACAGTATTAACAAGTGGGCTTCTGGTAGGGAGTACTCCTCTGCTGGTACTGTCATATGGTCCTCCTGATAGGTCCACCCTGGATAGCTCTAGTCGGTGTAGATGCTGGTGTATGGCGCCTCGATGTCTACTGCTGCTCCTTGCGAAGAATCTCCTGAGCACGAGCTTCTTCCAGGACAGCTGAATGGGAGACTCGAGACTGGGTAGTCGTATAAGACTTGAGCTCTGGTGCAAGCCCCTGGTTAAATCTCCTTGCCTTCTCTAACTCTGTCGAAATTAATCCCGTACCAAATCTACTCAGGCGATTGAACTCTGAGACATACTTATCAACTGTCATATTTCCTTGCTTTAGATGAAGGAACTGGTCGTAGAGACCATCTCGAACATGAATAGGGAAGAATCTTTCATAAAATGCATCATAGAACTGCTTCCAGGTGATCACAGTGCCTAATCGTCTCTCTTTCGCCTTCCACCAGTGGTGAGCATTATCTTCTAACAGTAGGTCCACTATTGTCATCCAATCTCGAGCTGGTAACTGGGATGCCTTCAGTAGCTTCTCTGTACTAATAAGCCACTGTGACACCTCTAGTGGCTTTTTCGTTCCTCTAAAGGCCTTGGGATTCATACCTGTAAAATTCTAGATAGAGCCTTCATAAGGATGCAGAGCCGGTGCTGGTGCTGGTACTGGAGGTGGTGGTGGAGGTCTAGCCAATGCTGCTATCATTGTCTGTCTCATCAGCTCAATCTGCTGCCACTGAGCCTGTATCATGGTGTACATAAACTGGGAAGTAGGGCTCTCATCAGTCGGTGGTGGAGGCATCTGACGTCCTGACTGTGGTGGAAACTGCTGAGGGAATGGTGGAGGTGGAGGCAGTATACATTCCTTTTCGGTGGCATGGTAGTGGTCTGCCCAGCTTGGCTAACTGGGGGTGCTGCGATCTCTGGGTGTACCGTCTTCGGTGTCGTAGTAGGCTGCGACTGTCCTGGCTGGTATGCTGTCACTGGAGTAATTGGAGGATTTTGTCCCTCCGGAGTAGTCTCTTTACCAGATGTGAGGGCCAAGGCAGAAGTGCGTCCGCTTCTTAGATTCATACTGTTGGCACGAGGAAGAATAGGACGATATTAGGAAAGATTAGATGTGAGGTAAATCAATTAATTGAAGGAATTTGAAAAAAAGTTTGGATGTCAAGGGACGTAGTAGTTCTGAATGAGATATTCCTATTCCTATATGCAGGCTTGTTGGGCACAGTTATGTAACACAACAATATTAACGTAGACCTACATGGGCCACCATAAAAACATGTAACGCCCCAGTCCCAAAATATATAGGACCAAGTATGTGAATATGCCAGCTGTACATGTACGAAGAATACTCCAATATATGGAATCCTCATATATGCACATAAGTTGTAAATAGAATAATCATAGGCCAGAATAATATAATCTTATCTCATCACAGCTCAACACAGAAAATAAACGAGTCTAAATAATAAATAAGTGTATCAAAAGATAGCCGGGTGAACATGCTCACTCCAAACAGCTATGAAAATAGTCTCACAAGATCGGAGTCCAACCTCCGTAATAGAAAGAAAAGAGGTGTAAAAATAATATCCACTAATGTCTCAAATAAGGAATAGACTAGAAATCAGCAGGAACTGCCTCGCCATCGATGTAAGCTGAATCCAATGCCACTCCGTACTCCTGCAGGAAGTCGTCTAATCCTGAAGAGATAACCATGTCTTCAGAGAGATGTAACAAGATACAAGAAAACACCATACATGTAACTGTGATAATATAATAAGAAAGAAAGGTATGCATGTAATAGGGTTCCTGACCATTCTACTGTGAATATGCAGTTGAGATACAATCCTTCGACGCATGAGCCCTGACTGAATATAGGATCCGGTATAGTCCCCTCTTGGGCACCAGTGACCAAGCGCATAACGTTCCAAGAATGACAGTGGCCAACCTGAGAGGCTAATCATACCCGTATCTCCAGCGGAGCTTCCGAGTTACAGGAAGTGCAATCGAAGCTCATACGTCAGGTATTGTTCTCCCCACCCAATGCCTAGTATCATCATCTCCATGACTGACATGTACCTCTAGTAACCACCAAGTCTTCTAGCATGCAATTCTATTGGCAGTTACTCCTATCCGTCACGCTCCACACGTATCGGTGGCCAGCCGACTATGCGAATACGTATCCTATATGTGACTCACATCACATGGTAAAGCAAGTGTCAAGGCCATATGAGATATACCAATACCTCAACATCAATAGGTGGTCACTAGGCTAAGTCAATATACAAGAATATAAATAAAACGAGAAAATGACCGATAGAGTTGCTTGCACCCAAGTGTGACTTGGATGCACAGTTTTATAATATCAACAAATAAGAAATGTTAAAAATAACAACTAAAAATAAGAATATAATAATCACAGAGTAAAGTGGCAAGGAATCTTGCCTGATGGTACAAAGTGGCAAGTCTAGGAAATCACAATGTCAGCCAAGAAACGTCACAATCTCCAAACAACTCTGGTTGCTGAAATAAACATCAAAAATGTACTCGGTGTATTAGATATACCAAGGAAATACCTGTGCAAAAGTCTAATTCTGGAACAGGGGCAAAATCATAATTTTGGGTCAAAACGATGTCCGCCGTTGGACCCGCTTTGCACCGAAACGCGTGCTAAAGTCTATGGTCTATAAAGTCGTCAAACAATATGTCTATAAATTTAGTTTGAGGAGAGAAACTCAATGGTATGTCCAATTTTGGATTTCGATGAGCCGCGTACAAAATCGCCCATTTGAGTGGGTCGCGGACCCGCCAAAAAGGGGTTCCGGTCGACCTTCTCAGAATCGAACCACACTTGGCACACAGGACCAAAATTTTGATTCGGACCTCTTGGCAGAAGTTTCGTCTCGATCTGACGACTGTACACGAAGTTAGGGTCAAGTTTGTAAATTGGCAATACGGGGGTATCTTGACGGATACGGACTGATTTCGTCGCACACACACGACAAAACTGAGTTCCGTCAGTTTCCACAGGTTAGCAACGTCCATACGCGCCTTTCGATGCGTATAGCGTGCGACCACGTCGCCCGGTTCGTCAGGGTGCACGCCGTATCGAAAAAATTTCAGAATTTTATATAAGTTTAACACAGTTTTTCCTCCAACTTCAACATCAATTTACTTTTTACACATTAATCGAATCGATGATCTAGAAGATGCGTTGCGATCTCGTTTATGTTGTCTTTTACTATTTTCAATTAGTTTCTACAAGTTTTTAATATACAGCAAGAAAATTGGCCGACAAGTTATCGTTTAGAATTGGTTTTAATAGTCCAGAAAAATAGATTTTTTTTGCTAATTTTG
Organism: Iris pallida; assembly: GCA_029216955.1. Lineage (NCBI taxonomy): Eukaryota > Viridiplantae > Streptophyta > Magnoliopsida > Asparagales > Iridaceae > Iris > Iris pallida. The sequence goes on from JANAVB010012198.1 coordinate 16,113,612, forward strand.
GTTTAATTTTTTGAACCAGTTAGATGGTTATGATGAAATCCATCTAGAGGATCTCGAAGAGGGTCAAGTCTACTTTCCAGAAAATCTTACGGATCGAAAACGGTGTTACGAGTAAAAAGTTACGTCGTCGGGAAGTAGGGTACCTTGAGTGGAAAAACTGCTCCGTGGATGACGAGGGGCTGACTTTCGATGCTTCGTTCGTCGCGCACACAACTTCGTTGCTGGTGAAACGAACTCGTAGACGAATAGGGTATGTTCTGCCGCAATTTTCGTTTTGGGAGTCTAGGATTTTGAAGTATGTGGAGGAAGATATATATATAACAAGTTGGGTGAAAACCTAATACTACTAGGCTTCTAAATAAAGCTATAATGGGTTGCCCACGAGTTATGTGGGTTGGGCGCTGCTACAGCAGCTTGCAATGGAGAGGGGGGGGCCGCCCACTTAAGTGGGTGGGAGTTTGATTTCTTTTTCTTTTTCTTTTCTTTTCCTTTTCTTATTCTTTTTCATTTCTTTTCTTTTTCATTTCTTTATTTTTATTAATTAATTTTTAAAAAAAAACTATTTTTCTATTATTACTATATTTAAATATCTAAATTCTATTTTTATTTATTATTCTACTTAAAAACTCTTTTCAATAATACAATAATTTAGATATATTTATATACACATATATTCCCACATATATGTATATATAAATATATACACCTTAATAAATCAATACATACACACATACATATATACATATAATATAACATTTAAACTTACACCTATACTATGCATTAACTTAAGTATTTGCTATTACTATTATTTCACACTCCTAATATTATGCATACATGTATTTTAGCACCAATTTCTACACAAAACTAATGTTAAATAATTTAATAAATTTAGGGGGGTTTACAAAAGCAATTAGAAAACAGGAATGTTTTCGGAATACAACCTCCAATACAACTCTTCAACACTAAACTCTAGATTACACAGAAACTGTACTGGTTTGGCTAAAAGTCGTAAAGGCTTAGATATTAAAGTAAAAAGCTCATAACACTTTAGATAGAGAAGAGAAGAGAAGAGAAGAGAAGAGAAGAGATGAAATTAGATGAGTGAAATAAATGGTAATCTTAACTCTATTTATAGTATTTTTGGGGACCGAATTCGGACAGAGTTCGGATGCAGAAATCCCGCATTCGAACGTTGGATGCAGGTATCAAGAGAATGGTTAAAACTACTCTGACCGAACTCGGGCCGAACTCTGGCCGAGTTCTGACCGAGTTTGGGCAGAGTTATGCCAGAACTGTTTTGGCCAATTTGATGAGTTTTGGGCTATTTTGGTATGTGGACATTTGGATAGATATTTTTGGATAGGTAGGCTATATATTATAGACTGAGAATAGCTAAGCCAGTGTGAGACTCGTCTCACGGTATTGGTATTTATATACGGATACGTATTTTTGTACAGTGTTTCGTATTTTCTTGGTTTTCGAAATGCTTTAAAAAATTTCAACTTATAGATTTTCTCCTTGATCGGCATGCCGCCGATGTATCGGTGTATATCGACGGTTGACATTCTCATTGTACAAAATTTTGACATTGTCAGGTGACCCGTATTTTTACTTGTCTCTTTTGTTTTGGTTTAAATCATACCTTGGTTTAATTGGTTTTGTTCAACTTGGCTTGGCTTGGTTTGGTTTAGTTTGGTTTGAGATGAGAGGGTTGATATAAAACCCAACTCCTCTCTCCCTCCTCCATTATTTCATTTCTCTTTATCTTCTTCCTCTTCATTTTCTCCTCCAACCTAAGGCAAGTACACCTTGCCAAAACCTTGAACAAATCTATGTTTGTTTGTTCTATTCTCTTCCTTGCATTATTATAAGCCTCTTTAGAACTTGGAAATTTTAATTTTGATGGCTACATTTTTGTAGATCTAAGTTTTGATATTTTCTTATTTTCTTAGTTTTGATCTATTAAAACTTGGTATTTCCTAAAACCAGTTGTTCCAGACTGTAGGAAATCTCGTTCTGTGCAGTTTAGACCCTTGAAAGTCCCGATTTGGACCTGTTTTGAGCAAGTTATGCTCTTTTAAAGTTTTCGGGTTCCATGGAGCTTGACTGCTGTTTGGAGAAGAAGAACAGTGCCAGTGCCTAGTTTGGTCCAGGCGCCTTGTGCGCCCTTCGCCCTTGCGTTCGCGATGCTTAGGCGCTAATATGATGCGCCTAGTCTGGCCCAGGCGCCTTGCGTGCCTTAGTGCCCTTTTCCCCTTGCGCTCACGGTGCTTAGGCGCCAATGTCATGCGCCTAGTTTAGCCCAGGCGCCTTGCACGCCCTGGCACCCTTTCCCCTTTGTGCTCATGGTGCTTAGGTACGTGTGATGCGCCTAGTTTGGCCCAGGCACCTTGCGCGCCCTGGCGCCCTTTCCCCTTGCGCTCATGGTACTTAGGCGCCAATGTGATGTGCCTTGTTTGGCCCAAGCGACTTGCGCACCTTGGTGCCCTTTCTCCCTTGCGCTCACGGTGCTTATGCGCCAATGTCATGTTTCTAGTTTGGCCCAGTCGCTTTGTGCGCCCTGGCGCCCTTTCTCCCTTGCGCTTACGGTACTTAGGCGCCAATGTGATGCACCTAGTCTGGCCCAGGCGCCTTGCTTGCCCTGGCGCCCCTTTGACCCTTGTGCTCACGGTGCTTAGGCGCCAATGTGATGTGTCTAGTCTGGCCTAGGCGCCTTACGCGCCGTGGCACCCTTTCCTTCTTGTGCGCATTGGTGCTTAGGCACCTATTTTGGTGCGCCATTTTGGCCCTGGCGCCATTATGGTCCTGGCCCTTATTCAGGACATGTGTCTAGTTAGCCAAGCGCCTATCTGGCCATGCACCTCTCTGGCCTGGCGCCTTCGGCCCAGCGTACAACCTGGCCTTGGTGCCATTGCGTGCCTATGCGCCTCTCCTGGCCCTAGCACCCTTGTGTGCCTGGGCTCCATCCTGGCCTTGGCGCCCCTTGAATCTCGCACCATGCTGCGTGCGCCACCTGACCTGATAGTCGTGCGCCATATGGTGTGCGCCCAGTGTGATGCGTCCACCTCCATGTCTCTTCGTTGTTCATTCATATATATGTTTGGTGATTCCCGACTTGTACCCTGAGTTTTAACCCGATCTTAGCATGGCTGTTTTGACCGTTTTTGATTATTTAAGCTGTTTTGTAGCTAAAATCGTAAAAAAACTCAAAATATGAAAGTTGTAGGTCTTTGTCTTGGCTTCGAGAATCTTCTTGCTTTACTTTAATTAGAGTTTATATGCAATTGATAATTTCAATTACAGTTTTTGAGCTTCTTTGCATATTTTCTATATTTGACCTAAAATGCGATGACCCAACTTGATAAATCTTCAATATTGTATTTAACTTGGACATGACAACATGATCTCATCTTGCTAATCTAGATAGTGTCCCGTCGTGGCGCACCCATGTTACATGTCTTCTTTGCTTACTAGATAATGGCCCGTCATGGCGCACCCATGTTACATACCTTCTTTGCTTACTAGATAATGGTCCGTCGTGACGCACCCATGTTACATGTCTTCTTTGCTTACTAGATAGTGATCCATCATGGTGCACTCTTGTACATGTCTTTCTTGATTACATGTAATGGTCTGTTATGGTGCACTCCTTATTTTTTCTATAGTGGCTCGTCGTAGCGCACTCTTAGCTTCCAGCTTATTATATTTTTCGTGTTTTAGCTTGTTGTAGTACACATTCTTTCTTTTGTCCAGTCTTGCATATTATGTCTAGGATAGATTCTGCGGAATGCCATACCCAGAACCAACAAAAAAATGTTAAGGACTAAACAACTAGCTTGATTATCTATATCATTAGGAGGGAAGAATTTCCCAGTTACCTGCAAGCCCTTTGTCCCGGCCCCAGCGTGAATGGATTTGGAGCTATCTATCATTATAAGCACACTTCCAGCGCACCGCCGAGTGTTGCACCTTGTATATGTCTATAGGGTACATTTGTCTTTTGGGTGATGTACCCACTATTCTATGTCTATAGGGTACATTTGTCTCCTGGACGATATACCCACTATTAGATCTTGGATATATTTGTCTCCCGGGCGATGTATCCACCATTACTTTCGTTTCCTTTTGGCCTGGATAAGTCAGGTAGTCTGCAGGGCAGGTAACTGGATTAGATTTCTCAAAAGTACATATGTTAGTAATTAGGATTGTGATAACCCTAGTTAGCTAATGTATAAAGCCGTACTCATTGCGACTAGATTTGTCTAGGCGGTGTCCGTATGTTTAATTTAGTACATTATTATTTATGCTTTACTTTGTCGATAAATAATTAAAGGCTAAGTTCTGTTCAGAAGAAGGGTTACAACCTCGATTCCTGTTTGGTTTACAGGTTGTAAATTGGATTCCGGAATAGTTCCTAAGTCATCTTATCATTGGTCGTTCTATATAGTTCTTACTTGCTCATACATACCATTTCTCTAACATGCCAATATGTCCCAATTACCCTACATATTGCATGTCCTAGTTGTCTCCTATGCTCACATGTCCAGTTATCTCACATGCTCACATGTCCAGTTTGTCTTACGTAATCATATGATTCTATTTACTTAACATGGCTATACTTTACAATATGTCACATGTTAATTACTTTATGTCATATGATGCTTTACCTATTGTCTTTTCTATTATCGGGATAAGTGCATTGATAGTACACGAGACTCGACCAGCATTTACTTATTTCTGTCTCTATCCATTGCTATGATAGTTATTGCTGGTTTTAATTTATAAGTTTGGCCTCCTTTGTGGTACTTGTTATTGGGGGTCTGACCCTACTGGTTTTGTTTGGCTAGATTGATAGAGGAGCCCGAAGGATCTTCTGTACCATCTACTCGACGATGACTACCCGGAGCACCAGAGTACCTTAGTGGATTTCTTATCATTCTCCCACTAGTTATGTACATTATTCTTTTGTGGCATTTAGCCTCCGATCACGTGTTCAGCTCGTGTTTTGGATCTTGACATGTAGCCTACGGACCTAAACATGATTTGCGTATTCTAGACTATAGCTAGAGCTTATCATGTATGACTATTACTCTTGCTAGTTCTTTACTTTGTATTACTAGCTTCATGATCATCCATGTATATATAGTTTGGGACGCTTTACTATTTTATGTCTGATGATTATACTTCTTGTACCTTACATATTTGTCTGCGATTGAGATATCTAAGATCGTTTGACCTAGGATTGACTGATGGCTTGTAGTAGTAACCCCCATATCTTGACAGCTTATACATTATTTCAGAGTACTAGAGTACTTTGGTATTACGTAGCTGGCCTGGTCCATTCCCACTTGCCAGAATTCTGGTTCTGGGACATAACAGCCACTACCGATCCGATCAATCTCACATTTTTCTTAGACTCAATAAAAGGAAAAATACAGAATAAATATAAAAACCCATAACCCTTTCGATGATATCTTTTTTCTGACATTGAAGACACATTTTTTCTTGACGGCAGTCGTCCAAATATAAACAGATCTGGTTTGATCATGCTTACTGCATATGTCATGGTTTGATCGTTGGACAGTTCAGAGAAATCTTCTTTTATAATGCCGTCTTTGGCCCATCAATAATTCTTCATTGCATATGTCATGGTTTGATCATGCTTACTGCTTGCATGCAAGTACATGTTAGACGAACAAAACAGTATGAAACAAGCATTGCAATATGATATAGACCATTTAAGACAATGCTAAGTTCAAGTAGCAACTAATAGTGATTACATGAATATTAGTGACATCAATAGTTAAACTTAATTAATTAGCTATATTCAAAAACATGATATAATCATTGGGCTAATACTGTGTCCACATATTCTAGACATATATCACCTTGTAGAATATAATATCTAAGAAAATGATGTCTAATCTCTATATGATTAGTGCGAGATGACAAATAGGATCTTTTGTGAGATTTATAAACTAGTGTTATCACATAAAATAGGGATGTGGTTGTAGGATAACTGATAGTCTTCCAAGGTTTAATTCATCCACAAAATATGGACATAATACCATCCTGCAGCTATATATTCAGCCTTGGTTTTTGATAATGTAACAGAGTTTTGCTTTTTAGAAAATCAGGAGATTGAGAATTTTTCTAGAAGATGACACATGCTACTGGTACTTTTATGATTGACCTTGCATCCAGCAAAATTTGCGTCCGAATAACCTATCAAGTCAAACGAATCGGATTTTCAATACCATAGACCGGTTGTTAAAGTACCTATAAGATATTGTAGGATATGTTTAACGGCGCTCACATGTGATTCCCTAGGACAAGCCTGATATCCAAAATTCATCATCAAAAGCTTCTCCAACATTTTGGGTTCTATCTTATAAATGAAAGCTACATTAGCAATGATATCTTTAGTATTAGAACGAGCCCTTACACCTTTAGATACATCACCTATTACCAGCTCTTCTAGATGGTTTGGAGAAAACCGTAATCTCTTCGACAAATTCTCCAGGTATGTGGTTGGTGTATCTTCGGGTGTTTTACTTGAGGGAATTTTGTCAACTTCATCATCACTACATTTGCATCTTGACTGTTCAGCTCATCAAAAGTAACGTTTATTTATTCTTCAATTACTAGTGATCTTTTGTTGAATACTCTGAATCATTTGCTCTTTGCAGCATATCCGGGAAATATTCCTTCATTTCGAATTTGCCTAAACCGTCTTTGGTATTTAGAAACACTTTAAAGTAGCTGATATTAGGAGTTCTATAAACCATAATTCATAGGGAGTCTTTTTCGAAATAGGTCTAATAAGAATCCTATTCAACACATGGCATGCTGTATAAATAGCTTCTCCCCAAAAATATTTTGGAAGATTATGTTGGTTAAGCATAACTCTGGCATATCACCAAGAGTTTTATTCTTTCTCTCCACAATACTATTCTGTTGATGAGTTCTGGGACAAGAGAATTCATGAGATAAACCATTTGAATCACAAAAAGCTTTAAAAAAATGATTGTCAAATTCTCCACCTTGATCACTTCGAATATGAGTAATCATGAATCCTTTCTCATTTTGAACCTTTTTACAAAAATAAACAAACTCAGAGAAAGCCTCATTTTTATTTGCAAGAAAATGAACTGAAGTATATCTACAATAGTCATCAACTATTATAAAGACATATAACTTACCGCCAAGACTGGCGACTCTGTCCAAATAAGCCCATTTGTAATAATTAAAGAGGTCTAGAGGTACTTACATTATTTATTGATTTGAAAGATGATCTGGATGCTTTGTTCTTTTCACAATGGACACAGACCATATCTTTCTTGAAAGTAATATCAGGTAAGCCTCTTACCAATTTCTTTGTGGGCAACCTTGCAATTATGTCTTTGTTCACATGTCCAAGACGCATGTGCCTTATCCAGCTTTTGTCTTGAGAGAGATATAGACACTTTTCTGTACTGTTAGTATTCTCTGACCGATATAGAACATACATATTATCTTCTCGTAAACCTTCAAACGTGATTATACCAGAAGTTTTATCATAAATAGAGCATTTATCTTTCACAAAATTAATTCTATAACCATGATCAGCCAATTGACTTATACTCAGAAGGTTATGTTTTAATTCTGTTAATAGGCAAACATCTTTGATAATAGGAGAGGAGGAAGTACCTATGTCAACATTACCAATTATATGTCCTTTAGCCTTCTTTCTTCATCGATAGAGTTGCAAAGAAAGTAGTATCACCTGTCATGTGTCCGGAGCAACCACTATCGAAGAATCCATTTGCTTCTAGGGAGAGGGGTAGGTCCACCTACAACACAAGTTAAAGATGTAACCTTTGGTACCCACTTTCTTGAGGGTCCGAATGTGTTATTTTTAGGAACCCAAACACATATATGCATGTCTACTAACTTCCTAATTTTGTACTGATGTGACACGTCCTTTCAAACTACAGTAATGACATGTAGCGGATATGTTTGTGCTAGGTGAAGTTCGATAATCATGTATATGAGTTTTTGAAATAGAATGAGACTTTTTATGAAGAAACTTATACATGAATGCATGATATCTAGAAGTTCTAGTGGTTTTAGACGTGTTGTGTTTGTGTTTAGCTGTGTGATTTGTGTTCACTTGAATCATAGGTTTGACAACCTGTTTACCTAGTTTAATCTCTAACTTTTTAGAGATATCATAAGCTTCATCATACTTGGCAATGAGTATATCTATTCTCTGAGCAGCAATGTTGCATTTCTTCTTCTCTAATTCATAGAGATCTTTGAGTTTTATATTTTCTTAATTTACTTTCTCAAGCTACTCAAGAGTGTCATGTAATCTAAATCTTAAAGAAGAAATCGCATCCGTGTTACTAGAAGAGGTTTTGTCTCTGATATCTTCTAGTGTCCGAGATAGTTTAGTGTATTCTGAGTGTATTGCTTTCATCTCTTTCTTAGCATATTTATACATGTCCATCATCTTCTTTTGATCTTCTAATAAATTACTAAATGCATCAGATAACTCATCAAATATAAAGTCTTCATATAATGGATTTGTAGTTACCTTTGCATGTGTAGCCATGAAGCATAGATTTACAGTGTTGCGAGGTCTCTCTTCTTCTTCATAATAACCTACTTCACTTTCACACCAAATATTGGTATTAGTATAATTTCTGGTTGAAGTCCTCCTCTTACTTGATTGTTCATATCTACTTCCCTTTGTAGCATCCACTACTAAAACTTCTATCTTGATTAAATAACATTAGGTTTTTGTGGGAATTTGAATTTTTCGATCCTAATGGTACGAACCTAGTCTATAGGTGCAATATACTAAAGTTTGGTTATGTAATGGTATCTATTATACTAGATAGCCCGAATAGGTTATTTTAGCTATTTTTGAATTTTTTGGGTAATTTTTTGGAATTTTTAGATAATTAAATATAGGAAAAACCTATTTTTTAGGACTTCTAGATTTTACTGTGCAATCCTATGAGCATAAAATGGCCCCAATTATTTTTCTATGGTTTATAATGGTATTTTATATTTTCTAGAAATTTTTGGAATTTTTCTGATATTTTTACATATTTATTTGGAGTTTAAATAAATTTTTAATATTTTTTTAATTAAAATAATCAATTGTATAGTCAGCAGCCCAGTCAACCACCCCTGGCCCACCTGTTGGCGCCCAACTGCTCATCCACTACCTCTCTCTCTCTCTCTCTCTCTATATATATATATATATATATATATATATATATATATATATATATATATATATATATATATATATATATATATATATATATATATATTATATTTGTAAACCCTAATTAATTCCTGCCGATTTTTTAGAGAGATTTGATCTAGGAGTTCTCTAACTTTTCGAAGCGATTGCCCTGACGTGCTTTTCGCATCTTTTTTTATATTGAAAGCGTATTGAGGTATAGTTTCTGAATATATAATTTATTTTCATAAATTCTCAACCTATATTTTTGGAAAATTTGTAGATGTCAGTTGTCCAAAATTTGACACATTTTGGTGTTTTTGAGATTTCGGGAGAACCAGGAATCAGAATCATGAACCGTTTGGAGTTTCAGAAAGCTAACACAGATATCTATCCTATATATTTTTTCTAGAAATTAATATGTTCATCTAGAATTTTAATTAATTTGTATAACTATTTATTAGTTTGTAGAACTTAGTTTTGTTAATAAATCATCGATTTGGTCACGGTTAGCCATAATGGCGATATCTTTTGACTATATCGTGATTTTGTGGCACAGTCGATTCAGTGCACTCGTGGAACTGAAATCTACTAGGGTGCACACACAAATCAAGGAGTTTTTTTTTCATTTAACTACTTAGTCATTGATGTATCTCGATTTGCGTGCCACGGGTCTCGAATTGGAAACTGTGACTTTTCCAGGCCAAAAATGTGTATTTAGTTTTTATTTCAGAATTATATTAGATTAAATTAGGTTTTTAGATGATTTATTTTAGAATTAAATAGAATTAGCTATGTTAAACCATTTGCCACTTTCTAGGGTTGTTAGAGTGGAATTTTCATAATCTAACTTATGATTATTTATGTGACTGGGGTAGATCAGTCTACGACATCTTGAGTTGTGACTTCATCATCTAGCAGAGCAAGGCAAATATCACTATATCCTATGTTGCCTTTATTTTATGCTGCATGTTATTCTTTTCCTTAAATTGTTAGTCTTATCGTTTCTATTACTGTGCACGAGAGTTATACTTGTTACCATGACCATACATGTTCACTTAATGTTTTCATTCAATGTTCTATCTTCAATGTTCAATGTTTAAGTTTAAAGTTAATGTTAAAGTGATCATGTTTAATTGTGAGGGAGTCAGGAGGGGGAATACAACTAGTACGCATGTGGTCTATGCAATATACAAGTTTCCCCAATGTTAATGTTGATAGCAGTCGTTGCACCTTACATACCGACTGCCAGATGTCCTAACCCGTCCACATACGGAACATTTGTATTCTAAAACACACAGTACACTTGACTTGATTCGTGTTGACATATTATCTAGTAATTTGTCTTATATTAGTCATTCTCTCGTATTATTTTGTGTCTTAGTTATATCTTTAACTGTTCTATGTCATAGTTGTACTCTTAAACAGTCTCCAAGATATAGTGGTCCCTTTTGTATCATGTTATACTCATCTTTTCCTTACTGTTATTCTTCGTGCTTGTATATTATATTGTGTAATGTAGATTATGGTGATCTTGCTCCAATCCTGACTGGATAATTGTTTTTCAGCTTTAGACGACGTGGTTTCCCCCGAGCTTTATGGTGCGTATCTTGGTGACACTGACGTTACTAATTTGCCGATTGCTTCTACTGATACGAAGTAGCATATTTTATCCTTATGCTCTTTCGTGTTATTCTTAGCTAGTGAGTTTAGAGGACTTTAGTTATAGTTCCTTTAGTATTTATTTTTTGCGGGTTTGTTTTTGAGACTATCTTGAGTTGTAGTGGATTCTTCTTTAAATTAATTATTGAGACTTTAAGTTTAATCTCTTTGTCATGACTTAGTTGTGGATGATATATGTGAACTGTGTACTTGTTATGGACCATTGTTATCATAGACAATATACTACCGTCGATGCTGTGGCGTAGGCTGGACTTGCACACGTACTCGTATCCCAAAAAGTGGGTGCGGGTCATGACACCCTTCCTTACAGCAGGAAGTCTTTCTTGATATGACCTGTGTTTTTACAATTGTAGCATATCGGCTCTTCGTCATCTCTGGAATCTTTCTTCTTTTTGTTTGATTTCTTATACTTTAGAAATCTTCTGAAGTTTCGAGTCATAAGGGCCATTTAATCATTGTTTGAATTATCATTCTCACTTTCATCGTTGGAGGCCATCTTATGATAAGCTTTGAATGCAATGGTCTTTTCTTTTGGTATTAGCTCTTTAAATTCCTTTAGGTCCAGTTCATGTGTCATAAGATTTCCCATAAGCGTTTCGAGAGTCATTGTTGTGAGATCGTTTCCTTTAATTATAGTTGTTCCTTTAGGATTCCAGTTCTTGGTCAATCCACGAAGTACCTTTCGTATCTTTTCATGATTGATGTAATCTTTTTCAAGAGAAAATAAGTGATTAACAATATCTAAGAAACGAGTATGTATACATAAGCTGTAAAATACAGCAATCCAAGACTAAATCTTATCCACAATGAAAAGAATAATAATATAAAATTAACTTGGATAATTATGGTTTAATCGTTGGGTGGAGACAAATCCACTACAACAAATTTTAATAGGAAAGAAATATACAAGGATAGTAACTTGGTAGAGCGAAGGGGATGACAATCCAAGAGCAACATCTCGAAGAATAGAGCACAAGTCATGACCTTAGCTAGAGCACCTGCAAAAATCACAAGACACACCTGGAGAAATAACCAGGTCCTCAGAGGGACGTAACAAGATACATAAAGAACGTGCCACATAACCGAATATATATACTATGCCATAACTCACAAGTAAAGTAAATAGTCCCACTCGTAACAAGATCCAATACCTCATCATCGAAACAGTGGACTACCCCTACAACCAAACAAGGACAAGGGGTAGTACACTATACCGCGATACGATATTGTCCCAAGCTATTAATGGGACGGGTGATATGACATTGATGAGGGTTACCTGACCATACTAATGTGTTTATGCAGTAAGAATAAGCCTTCAACACATGGGCACTCTGGCTCAGGTGCAGGAACTCAGGTATGGTCCCATCAGGATAACTGGGGCCTCAAAGCATAACATTTCTTGAATGTCAGAGGCCAGTAGGAAATCAGGTATCCGGATCCAGGACCATATCTCCAGCGGAGATGACCGCCAATAATAGGAAAGTGCATACGTGGCCCATACGTTAAGGAACTGTTCTTCCCATCCAATGCCTAACAGAGTCACATCTATGACTCATATACCTCTACTAACTGCTAAGTCTCTTAACATGCCTCTATTAGCAGTTAGTGTCACGCCCCGCTCCCGTAGGAGCGATCGTCCTCGCTAAGGCGTGATGCCGCACGAACCTAGATTGCGCTCGTGCAAGGCAGTTTCATAACGGCCGATTTCAGCGGCTGCGACGGGGTCGTCGCACAGAAGTCCCAAGCAGAAACATTGAAATGCAGCGGAATTTAAAGAAGAACACTTGAACACAAGTCATTCAAAAGAATCTCTTTATTGATATTGAATACAAGATTACATTTGTGGGCACAAGGCCAAATTACAATGTCTCTCGTGCTCACTTTTCTCTCATTTACAAGTCACTCTGCTCTCTCTCATCTCTCGATACAATACTTGAATCCAGCGGAAGCTTCGGAAGGCGATGTCCATACATTATGTCCCGTATAAGTCTTCGATCCATGCGGCCGCACGCTTCGAATCGCCAAGGAACTCCATGCCTCGACGCATCCAAGCGAGCTCCGCGCCACGAGCTTCTACCTGTGCCTGCACATGAAACACTGTGTGGGTGTCAGTACCACTGTACTGGTGGAGTGAGCTCCTCGCCCACCCATACAAAACCTACACGTTCATTTACTTTGTGCAGCTTAAATCCCTTTCGATTGTCTTTCTAGTCTTGCCTTAGGATCAGTTTTAGGACCGGCGCCTTGGCGCAACTTGTATATCAGAATCATCCCGTGCTTGTAATGTCAACGTTAACTCATTCTTTGCCTCTAGACCCCTTCTTGTGCCAACAACGTAACCTATCAAGTCGTGTTTGCCTTACGGCCAAAAATCAGGGACGCAACTACACAAGGACTCCGTTTCCTTGCCTCTAGACCTTTCTCGTGCTTGCATTGTCGACGCACCGGCTTATACTTATCTTTCGTGCCAACTCTTGAACGTAACGACTCGGTCGTGCCATAACTCGATTCGTGCTTCAATATCTCCGAGATAGTGCCTCCTAGCTTAGTCTCGCCTATACTTGTGTTGTGACAACGCGGCCGTGCCTCATATTTCGAGGCCGTGCCCAGCAACTCGACAACAGCTTTCAACTAACTTGCCCTACGGCCCTTCTCGGCTTTACACTCGACGCCACAACTCGTGCCGAAGCATAATGCCTACGTTGATACCCAATCTTAGGCCCAACATTATGCCTTTAACTTGTACACACACCTTCAACTCGACTCCTTGATAAAGTGTACTCAATACTCGACTAAATCCAAAGGCACACTCGCGGATTGTCGCCGCCATGCCAACATCTATATGAACTTGGTCACTAGCACGACAAGCTATATTGGACATGGCTCGGCGGGGGTATCGGTCCGTCCTTCTAAGGGTAGCTAGCCCCGGAAGCGCCGATACTCCCATGCGATCATCCAGCATCCTACTTTGAGCCACACTCGCTTCTCCCGGGCGGATGATCCCGGTGCCCCGGAGGAGATCACCCGAGAAGACTACACCTTGTCGACAAGTTGTCCATGACCATGCAAGACTCGATCTATCCAATCTATCCAGTCTTTCCTTAACATGACCATGCATTCCTTCTTTCTATCGAGACCGATCTCGTGTACGGGACTTATCAAGACGTTGCGAGACTCCCAAGTACGGGACTTATCGAGAATTTAGGCAGGACATGACCGGGCAGGACCGGCATGCTTATAAGTATTCGGTCGTGGTTCGTACCTTAGACAGGCATGGTTCTCTAGGCGACGCTAACGCTCAATTCATAAACTTATACGACGAGCCTTGTTCTCAAGGGACTACCTGACTTGACAACCGCAGCTAGAGCGGGACAGCGCTAGGAATGGCTTCGTTAGCCTAGAGCAACTCTTGTTGACTTATACGGGCAATGACTCGACGAGCGAAGGCTACGCCGAGCTACGCATCGAGGGAACGTGCTAGGCACGGGGTCGACTTAACAACCAAGTCTTGGGTGCCTAGACTTAAGCCAACAAGCCGTACAAAGATGACTTAACTTACGGGACGTGCGAAGGCTATGCCAAGCCTTGTGGGACCGGACCGTGCATGCTTTGTTAAGCATTTGTGCGGGCGACGCCTATGACTTAGGCTAACTCTCAGCTTTTGCACCGAAGACCAACTTTCCTTCTCCCAAGCCACGGGACGAAGGACCGAGTGTCATTTTCAAAGCACGCCGTGCACCAACTCTAAGCCGACCGTGGGACGTTTTCCATGTTCTAACTCGATTCAAACCGTCGGGATTATTCCCTTAGCTATGTGGATGCGTAGCTTTTATTTATCAAGCCTAACTTGTGCAAGTTGAAAACACGATTTATTATGTGAAGGCAAAGATGAGGAGAGTTCACCGAAACTACCCCACCTGAGCGATGTCTTCGAGCAAGCCGTTGCAAGGCTAAGTCCGAACGCCGTCGGCGTTTCGGTTCCTCCGATTGACTTTGCGGGACGGGGCACTACATCATACACCACTCAGAACAAGTCTCGTCCTCGAGACTATCCTGAAGGCAGGTCATCCTACCATTTCTATGGCCAAGACTTAATCGCACGCACACACCTACACGTTCCTTCGATTCTGAGCCACGCTCGCACTATTATCAATCTTTCCTTTAACATGATTTCAAGGTCTCGACACACTCCCATCTTTCAAGCCTTGCTTGAACTCGTCGTATCACTTGGCTGGATCGTGCATGCATTCCAAGCGTCCCCAGAATACCTGTATTCAGCCAAGCCGCATGATAGAAAATTTGTCACTCTCACTCGAGTCGCATCGTACACATACCCAAGCGTCCCTGAAATATATGCATGTCAGCCGAGTCTCGTGAGCAGGGTTTCCTACATTCGTGATCCACGCCATCTATCCATTCCAATCCTCAAGATTAATCCTTCCGATTGCTAACACTTGAAACATGGCGTCTCGCCTAACCGCTAGGCTATTTCTTTTCGAGGCTAAGTCAATGTCAGGATTGGAATCATAGTTCCCCAACAATAATGCCAACACTGACCCCAATCCTAGGGTCAAACCAAAGTCGATCATACGGGGTTTTCTACCCAAGCTCGCGTCACTCAGATTTCTAAACATCGAGCACGATCACCTAATTCGCATCAATGCGTTCGTTGCGCAGAATTTAAATTCGTTCAATCACCAATTCTAACCAATTCATGTATTCGATTACGAGGTCGTCTCGCTCGACAATACGTTGCGCCCCAATCTCACGCGAGTCCGATAATCCGTGGTGGTTCATGAATCACCATGCAACGCTCCCGCAGAATAATCATTCTCATCGGGGCGTAACTCTTGTTTGAGTTTAGACTCATTCATTCTCGATACGCGGATTGGACCTACTCAATCCTCAAGTTCAATCGACAAGCACACCAATTCAATCTCGAGTCTATCTTCGCGTCAAACCACAAGTCGAAGCACAAATTGTCGCACCGTGCAAGTTCGACCACTCCCGCTGTATGAATCACCATACCAGCGCTTACGCAGAGTGATCGCCCTAATCGGCGTAACGCATGTGCGAGGCTGGAGTAGCGCTCGCATAAGACAAGAACGTCAACGTTGTAGTTATCGACAAAGAAAATCCAAACATTCCAGTTTTCATCCAAGCCAAGTTCAATCGTCATTCATTCAACTTAGAAAATCCTCGAGCCAAGTCCATCTTTTCCTCGACACGCTTCAATATCCCGAGTATAACATCCATCGGAACAATGACATTTGCACGATCGTCATTCGCCGAGTCAGAGTACCCCCGAGTTATCGCATATCGATCTTTGATACGCCTCAATACCATCGACGATATGCGTAACCTGACGATCTTCCTTCGCAACCAATTTCGAGTCGTACGACTTGATGCTATTGTTCGAACTGGATATACCACCATTCCTCGATATTCAAGACCAAGTTCGATCGCTATTCCTCAAGCTCGTTTCAAGATCGTTATTCAAAACTCAAGTCACATTTCATTTGCATCAATCCGATATCGCACGCACGATCCTCTAAGTTTCCTCGATCAAGATCATTCATTTTTATTCATCGTTCCGAATCGTTTTCTAACTCGCGTTGCTCATTCACAAGTTGTCCGTACGAGATGCTCGTTTGGGACATTCGAAGTCACGACCAACTAAGCGAGACGCGTTCTAGGGCTTTGCGCGATCGCATCGCCTAGCCGACATACTCGAAATCCTTAATATTCACTCGAACAATTTCCAAGACGAACCATACACCACTCAGATTCGAGCCACTCGACTAGTCGTCGACACTCATTCTTATTCTTCTCCGAACCTATCACATACACCACTCAGATTCAAGCCATACGATCCAATCCTCAATCATATTCGCGTCATTCGCTAAGACATCCTTCAGATTCGTTCGACGAATCGCTAGCGTAGTCGTTCGCGTCGTATCGACGCACTAAGTCGTTCGTACTATTTCCTCGAAATCCAAATTAATCTTCCATATACGCCAAAGCGTTAGTCCGATAGCGTTCCTATCGATAGACACTCTAAGTATATCTCCGTTCCCGACCGAGCGATACTTGTTATCGCTCGCACTTCGTTTGCACCAAGGGTCGAGGTGCGCGACGCGAAACACAACTTAGCCAAAAGGCCGTGTGCATAGCCATCCTGTGCGGACTATATTCCGAGTTTGCACGCTCAATTTCTAGGGTCGACGTTGGACTAATTGGGCACGCACGCGACTTGCTATTGTCGACGTAGGACTATTCAGGCACACGTGCGACTTTGCTAACATTAGCACATATTTTCTATCGAGTCAAGTTTGCAACGTTCGGCACAAAGGCCCTATCGACGCATTTAGCAACGGCCTACCGATGCGTTAGATTGAACGCTTGTACGAGCTTTTGAAAATATTTAGACTTATTGTATGGACATGCCGAGGGACAACTGAGAGAGAGCGCACCAACGATAACAACTTGCGGAAGCAACAGAGTTTTGCGGAAACATCAAAGTTAAAGAATTCAATCGACGGTCCAAGGACGTAAAGCCGTGCTCTGATACCATTATGTCACGCCCCGCTCCCGTAGGAGCGATCGTCCTCGCTAAGGCGTGATGCCGCACGAACCTAGATTGCGCTCGTGCAAGGCAGTTTCATAACGGTCGATTTCAGCGGCTGCGACGGGGTCGTCGCACAGAAGTCCCAAGCAGAAACATTGAATACATTGCAGCGGAATTTAAAGAAGAACACATGAACACAAGTCATTCAAAAGAATCTCTTTATTGATATTGAATACAAGATTACATTTGTGGGCACAAGGCCAAATTACAATGTCTCTCGTGCTCACTTTTCTCTCATTTACAAGTCACTCTGCTCTCTCTCATCTCTCGATACAATACTTGAATCCAGCGGAAGCTTCGGAAGGCGATGTCCATACATTATGTCCCGTATAAGTCTTCGATCCATGCGGCCGCACGCTTCGAATCGCCAAGGAACTCCATGCCTCGACGCATCCAAGCGAGCTCCGCGCCACGAGCTTCTACCTGCGCCTGCACATGAAACACTGTGTGGGTGTCAGTACCACTGTACTGGTGGAGTGAGCTCCTCGCCCACCCATACAAAACCTACACGTTCATTTACTTTGTGCAGCTTAAATCCCTTTCGATTGTCTTTCTAGTCTTGCCTTAGGATCAGTTTTAGGACCGACGCCTTGGCGCAACTTGTATATCAGAATCATCCCGTGCTTGTAATGTCAACGTTAACTCATTCTTTGCCTCTAGACCCCTTCTTGTGCCAACAACGTAACCTATCAAGTCGTGTTTGCCTTACGGCCAAAAATCAGGGACGCAACTACACAAGGACTCCGTTTCCTTGCCTCTAGACCTTTCTCGTGCTTGCATTGTCGACGCATCGGCTTACACTTATCTTTCGTGCCAACTCTTGAACGTAACGACTCGGTCGTGCCATAACTCGATTCGTGCTTCAATATCTCCGAGATAGTGCCTCCTAGCTTAGTCTCGCCTATACTTGTGTTGTGACAACGCGGCCGTGCCTCATATTTCGAGGCCGTGCCCAGCAACTCGACAACAGCTTTCAACTAACTTGCCCTACGGCCCTTCTCGGCTTTACACTCGACGCCACAACTCGTGCCGAAGCATAATGCCTACGTTGATACCCAATCTTAGGCCCAACATTATGCCTTTAACTTGTACACACACCTTCAACTCGACTCCTTGATAAAGTGTACTCAATACTCGACTAAATCCAAAGGCACACTCGCGGATTGTCGCCGCCATGCCAACATCTATATGAACTTGGTCACTAGCACGACAAGCTATATTGGACATGGCTCGGCGGGGGTATCGGTCCGTCCTTCTAAGGGTAGCTAGCCCCGGAAGCGCCGATACTCCCATGCGGTCATCCAGCATCCTACTTTGAGCCACACTCGCTTCTCCCGGGCGGATGATCCCTGTGCCCCGGAGGAGATCACCCGAGAAGACTACACCTTGTCGACAAGTTGTCCATGACCATGCAAGACTCGATCTATCCAATCTATCCAGTCTTTCCTTAACATGACCATGCATTCCTTCTTTCTATCGAGACCGATCTCGTGTACGGGACTTATCAAGACGTTGCGAGACTCCTAAGTACGGGACTTATCGAGAATTCAGGCAGGACATGACCGGGCAGGACCGGCATGCTTATAAGTATTCGGCCGTGGTTCGTACCTTAGACAGGCATGGTTCTCTAGGCGACGCTAACGCTCAATTCATAAACTTATACGACGAGCCTTGTTCTCAAGGGACTACCTGACTTGACAACCGCAGCTAGAGCGGGACAGCGCTAGGAATGGCTTCGTTAGCCTAGAGCAACTCTTGTTGACTTATACGGGCAATGACTCGACGAGCGAAGGCTACGCCGAGCTACGCATCGAGGGAACGTGCTAGGCACGGGGTCGACTTAACAACCAAGTCTTGGGTGCCTAGACTTAAGCCAACAAGCCGTACAAAGATGACTTAACTTACGGGACGTGCGAAGGCTATGCCAAGCCTTGTGGGACCGGACCGTGCATGCTTTGTTAAGCATTTGTGCGGGCGACGCCTATGACTTAGGCTAACTCTCAGCTTTTGCACCGAAGACCAACTTTCCTTCTTCCAAGCCACGGGACGAAGGACCGAGTGTCATTTTCAAAGCACGCCGTGCACCAACTCTAAGCCGACCGTGGGACGTTTTCCATGTTCTAACTCGATTCAAACCGTCGGGATTATTCCCTTAGCTATGTGGATGCGTAGCTTTTATTTATCAAGCCTAACTTGTGCAAGTTGAAAACACGATTTATTATGTGAAGGCAAAGATGAGGAGAGTTCACCGAAACTACCCCACCTGAGCGATATCTCCGAGCAAGCCGTTGCAAGGCTAAGTCCGAACGCCGTCGGCGTTTCGATTCCTCCGATTGACTTTGCGGGACGGGGCACTACAGTTAGCCCTAACGCATGCACATGGGGGATCAGCCCACACACAAGAACCTCTACATGCTACTCATCTCACACATCCTCGTAGTACAACTGTGTCAAGGTATATGCGATACACTACAGACGATAGTCCCTTAACTCTAGGTTCATATGCAATCAAAGGATAATAACAAAGTAAACTAATAATCACTGAGCAGGTAGTAAATCAGGAACTATAAGAACCGAAAATAATGAACAGTGATATGTAATAAATAAATGCAGACTGAATATAAACAGTTTAATGGCAAGGTATCTTGCCTGTGGTGTCTCCTGGTGTGGTACGATATTCTGTCATGTTCTAGTAGTCCAATAGCCATGGTCGATCTGTAGGGGTCCGAGGTCGCGAGAAATAGGCAAGCATGATTAGTCATGAGTAATGAGGATAATTGGAAGAATTTTTGGAGTAGATAAATATACAAATTCTTAGAAAATATTTATATTACTTTAAAAACATATTTACTTGTAAAAATTTATTTACGAAAATACTTGAAAATATGTATATATAATAATTTTGAAATTTACATCTTATTAGTCAAAATACTCTAAGTTGTAAAATATGATTAAGGTGGAAACTATATTTCATAATTTAAAATATCTATTTTAGATAAATATTTAAAAATACTTCTAAATCATTTAGACCAAAAATTATAACTGGTCAAATATATGTACATATAAATTGAAAAGAATATTTTAGTGTTTAAAAACTAACTTGAAATTTGCTAGAAAATATTTATTCAATTAAAATAATAGTAATAATAATAGCAAACTTTATTATTAACCAAAATATCCATAATAACATATATTCAACTATACAGTACAAATATATAATTAATAATATAGCAATTAATTAAATATAATAATAATAATAATAATAATACTGATATAATAATATTAATAATAATATAAATCGCAACTATACTGCTCTCTTCCCACATAAACAGAGAGAGTACAAAGAGAAAGAGGGGAAGAGCGGAGAGAGAGGGGGACTTACTGCGGCGGCTCCGGTAGGGGAGTCGACCACGGTGGAGGCCACGCGAGAAGTCAGAGGAGGCCGCGCGATCGGCGGTGGTTGGCGGAGGTCCGGTGGTACCACGGCGGACGCGCTCACCAACGCACGACAGCTCTGATTCGGAGGGCAGGGGATCTGGAGGAGAAGGCACCAGATGCAGTGCTGATGGGGCGATGGCTCGGCTGGAGGAATGGCGGCGGAGGAGCTAGGGCAACTGGTGGCGTGGCCTGCCGTCATGGGGGCGGCTGCACATGCACGGGATCCGACGCTACGGTAGCGTGGATCTCGCCGGGAAGTGCGACGGCGCTCCTTCGGAAACTTCAACACGGGGGTGGCGCCGGAGAGTGTAGCTCAGCACGGAGATCGATGCCGGGGCGGCGGTCAGGTGAGGGTTAGGTTAGGATTCTGTCTTCTTCTTTGGTAATTTTGATGGTGGTGGTGACTTGTTGTCGGGATGGTGGGATGGCTGGGATGTCGTAGGCCCAGGAAGTGGTTGGTTGGA
Source organism: Iris pallida (assembly GCA_029216955.1). NCBI lineage: Eukaryota > Viridiplantae > Streptophyta > Magnoliopsida > Asparagales > Iridaceae > Iris > Iris pallida. The sequence continues at coordinate 16,135,063 of JANAVB010012198.1, forward strand.
GGAACCCGACTGGTGGTGATGCTGACAAAGATGATGGTGATTTTTGGTTGAAGGTGGCGAAGGTGGTTGATGATGATGGCGACGGTGGTGGTGTTGGCCGAGTGTGGCCTCTGGTGGTTTGGTGTATTGTCGGTGTCAGGGTGCTGCCACCGGTGGTGGTGGTGAGGATGATGAGGGTGGTGGCATTGCCTGGTGGTGGTGGCATCAAGCAGGGCCAGGAGACGGGCAACCAGGATTTTGGGTGATGTCGGTTAGGTTTGGCATTGTGTCCTGCGCGACACGGAGACAAATTGGTGTCCGGCATGTCGGACACCGAGACGATATTGTATTTGTAAAAATGGAATTATAGTGGATGGGAGGTACGGACACAGATACGATACACAAATTCTGGGATATGTTTGTGGAGAATTTGGATGGTGTAATTGTTATAGAGAATAACAATGGGGGTCTCCTTATATAGGAGGTGGAGGACCCAGTTGGATAAGGATTCGGGTATTTAAATTCCTCTATAGATCATATTAAGTTCAATTCGATTTAAACTTTAATCGTTCAAATCCGAATGAAACATAGATAAAACCTTCATTTAATTCAAAGACTATTTAAAATTAGTCAATAAAATATTTTCCAATTTAAATCATCGTAATTTATTAAATATGAAATCAAACAATATTTAAAATATCTTTTTCAAAATAATAAAATAATGATAATAATTAATTTCGAAAATTACAATAAATATATAAATATTTGAAATACTTTATTTTGCAAATGAATAGAATAATTTCATTAAGTTTTTTTTGAAAACTAAAATGTACATAATATTAAATTTCATGTAGCTCGCAAATAGAATATTTACATAAAGCATATTTTTCTAAATTACCAATAAAATAAAATATAGCCCTTTTATAATAAAAAAAATTTTGGCAATCGCGACGCGACATATTTTATAATTTATATGAAACTAGAAATACCTTGGACTTATTTTGAAAATTAACTTATTTTGAAAATTAACTTATTTTCTATATGAAAAAAATCTTTTCCTTTGTGTGTCTAAAATATACTACCTCGCATATTCGTACCCGCACGCGACGTACAAATACGAGAAAAGAATTATTATCAAAAATTTATAAAAAAATTGTAGTAAAAATTTAGGGGGTTTGCAAGAACATTTAGACTCATATAAATGCGTGGCCTAATTTGTGGTACGACTCAAACCCTTTGCATATTGTACTCATAAACAGTACTTTTTGTACTTCGTTGAAGACTCCCAAACGAGGGACCACCTCGGCGACAAATGGTCGCATAAACTTTTCGTTCTTTAAAATCCAGAAAATGGGTACTGCATAGTCTTCCTACTTAACTTGAACAAAACATGTTCCTTACGTGCCATAGACCGTGGCATACTTCTTATTGAACCAACCGTGGTTCGTGCCATAAACTAATTATGTCTTGTGTGACACTATCGTCCAATCATACTCTATATGACAAGCCTTGAGACAGTAGAAACGTGTGGCTATACCAAACCGTAGAACTGTAGGATAGTGCCTGCTATGACAGCAAGTCGATAGCCCATGGCGTTACTTTAATACGTGTGGTCGAAAGACCGACTGCCCACTTTGAAAACCATCATGGAGTGATATCTTGACAGCAAGTTAACCACTTCCATATTCTATACACAATTGACTCAAAGCGGGATATTTTCTTATCTATGTGGATTCATCTCTTTTATTATTAAGCCTATTTAGTGCAGTAAAACTTCCATTTATTAGTGTGAAAGCCAAGTTGAGGCAAGTTCACCGAAGTCACCCACCTAAGTGAGGAGTTACCTCGACCGAGCGGGACTTCGAGTAAGCCATTGCATGGCTAAGTCCAAATGCCATTGCGTTTTGATTCATCCGGTTGAACTGAGCGGGACGGTATATTACAAGGAGTATCAAAGAATTTGAAATGATATATTTAAACATAGCTTATGCTGAAGTGAATGGCTCAGATATCTTACTATGTATATATCAAATAGATCCATGCCCAAATTCACTCTTGCTATGACTTCATGAAGTATTAAAAATGAATAGATCAAGCATCTTATTATGCATATACATGATCTACATATTTTTGTACCTGTCCTTTTTCTAAATTATGCTAAAGAACTACTAAAGCATGATCTTGTGAATTTTAAGATGAACAGGTACCTGCAGGTGCAATTCAAGTCATTAAAGAGCCTAAAAGGCAAAAATATGGTTCTTGAATATAAAAGTCATAAAAAAATCTACAAACCTCTTGACGAAGAGTCTGTTTACTCTTGACGAAGAGTTTGCCTAGGATATTAATCCTAGTATCATCGAAGGGGTAGGGTTAAGCCTATAAGTAAGTCACCAGCAGTGGCAACCAAACCGAGTCCAACTGGAGATCCCAAGATGCCGGTTCAATGGGTAGAAATAAGCTGGACTTAGCTGAGTATTATGGAACACTGATCCGAGATTAAATTCTCATAAACTAATGCCCAAGAGGTTGTACGATATTGTACATGGCTACCCCATTCCTACGATGTTTCCATGTGATTTGGTTATGATGAGTTTTAAAACTCTTAATAGGTCCAAGCATGATTATGCAGGGTTGACTCCAATCACAAACCCATTGAGGACTTACCTAGATGAGAGGTCGTGAAGGCTGCGACTATAGGACAGAGCGATTCCAGATAACTCTCATGAATTAAAAAAATGTGTGCATGGCCAATCAAAAGCGCCACCCCAATAGACCCCAATAGACCCAATAACCTCTAGCATACTATGTGTGTTATTTTTTTTAATCTGGTTCAAAAATCTGATTCAAGGCATAGTTCATCAAGCACTTTTTCAGATAAAAACAATAGTCACTAAGTGAGATTCAATGCTACAGTCCATATCATTTATGCATAGTATATGATTGTCCAGAAATTCTTCATTTTTACTCATTTTTAATATTGTTCTCTATTTTCAAAAACTTGATTCTGTGTAGGGGGGGATTGTTGTATATATCAGAAAAATCAAGTTCCATTACCTTATTATTCATTCATAATGGCCAAATTATCAACCTATTAATTCCTATTTACCATACCTTTCAACACCATTCAACCTGCCATTTTATGGCCCTTAATGGCTCATTAAAACCTTTTAATACCAAGGATTGGCTCATGGCTCTATATATTCCATTATTTCTTCACTTTCAAAAGGTATAAAAATATATACAAGAAAAAAAAAATCAAAATGATCGTATTTTCCTCTTCTCGTTACCCAAAAAAACTATCATTCTTCCCCTATCCTTTCAAATTGTCCCTCCTTCAATTTTTTGGGCAAAGCTAAGTTCGGATCGTTCCCCGAAACTGTATGCGGTGACGGGAAGCCGGTAGCAAGGGAGTTTTACCTCTATGAGGGTTCGAGATAAAGTCTGCACATAGACCTCAAATATTCTCTTAAAGCAATGCTTCGTGCATGACTTTCCCATAGACCGGTATTTTTAACTTTTTATTATTTTGCTACTCTATTTTTCAGGATAATAAAGGTAAATTTTCTAACACTTACCATGAGCATAATTCTCATATTTCATTCTATCATGATTCACCCGGAGGTGAATTTTTCGATGTCGAGAAGAAAGATGCAGAATCAATTTGGATTTTTTTAGTTATTTTGTTTATTTTACAAATATTTAAAAAAATCACTTTTATCACTTTTATCAGTTATGGTTTTAAGTTATCTTAGAAATAAGTCTTCGGATATTCGCTTTATCTTCTTTTTTTGAGTGTTTATAAATAGTTTGTAAGTTTAGAATATTTATTGAAGAATGAATTGATAATCTACCTTGAGTTTGTATGTTGTGATATCAGAATTGTAGAATAAATATATTGTCTTCTTCTCCACCTCCCACCTCCGACGTCGAATTTGGTCTTGGATACGAAAGTTCCATTATCGAGATCCGACATAACCGGTACATTTCTAAAAACCGAATATCAGTGCTACTTTAAGGACCGAGCGGGGGACCGTTGGACCCAACGTAGGGCCTGCTGTTTGCAGAGGGGCTGGGTGTTAGAAAATATTTTTTTTGTTATCCTCAAAAAATATAATAACAAAATAATAAAAGGATTAGTTTTACCGGTCCATGAGGAAGTCATGTACGAAGTATTGTCTTAAGTGATTATACGAGGTCTATGTGCTGACTTCTTCTCGAATCCTCCTAGAAGTAAAAACCAACTTGCTACTGGCTTTCCGTCACTGCACACAGTTTTAGAAGGGTGACCTGAATTTAACTTTTGATGGGAATGAAGAGCGAAAACCGTTCCCCCAAACCAGAAAGCCCTGCGAGAGAACCGAACAAAAGCACACATGTTACGTCCTAGCTCCAAAATACATAGGAACTGAAACGCAAACATGTCAACTAATACGCACTAGAATAAGTTCCCAATATAATGGACTTATGCTAGATGTACTGCGCTGTCTAGTAAACTAAATATAAACTAGCTAAACTATATCTCAATCCACAATATTGAAGAAATATCAAGAATAAAAATAATATATTAAAGTTGGCCACCAGTAATATATATGTTCGAACAAGCTTGAAAAAAATATAAGCTTGCAAATAATAGGCTAAAATAGCAGAGTAAATCATGGACAACAAAGTAGGAAGAATGAAATAAAAACACCAACTATATATGTAATGCCCCGCTCCGCACGAGGCATTTGGTTGGCTTGGGATCAGAATATTGGACCGTGACTTATGTTGGGAATGGAAAGAATTGGGACTGATGCAGTCTCACTCAGCTGGCTAGATGGAATGGGTATTGGAATGTGGCTCGCTGGTGGAGCTACGCATAGTAGAATTGTGTGTGATCGGAACAGGAAGACCCTTTATTGCAAGTGAGTGGAACTGTCCTTCCTCCTCCTTACTCCTTCATGCTTAATAAATGAAGTATTGAAATGCTATAAACTGCCCCTAAATGTCCCATATGTTAGTTGTTGAATAATATAGATGCTTATGCTGAGAATTATTGAAATGTACAACACATTGAACTGTTAATGTGATTCGCTGCCTGAGAATGAATTGATAACATTGCCCCTTATGCTTAACGCTACTGGAACAAGTAGACACTTAAATAATGAGATGCCTTATGAATGATAGAATAAGAAAGGAACTGGCTATGCTATTGACCCAATGAGAACTGAATGAAACACTAGAATCATGTACTCTCTGTATATCTGTTGCATGAATATAAAATGCTGCCTGTCCCTTATAAGAATGAATAAATGAATAAATGTCCCAATAAAATAAATGAATGTTACGTTCCTCTTAAGAAAGATATGTTATGAGATACCTTGCAATGAAGCAATGATTGAGAAATGATAAAGTTGGGATCGTTGAGATCACCAAATGAAATGATGGTAATGATGAAATGAATAAGTCATTGAATATGACTAATGATGCACTCTTGCCTTTACTTTCTTTAATATGTTTTACCATGCGATTTTGTTCACAATCGAGTCGGACACGCATTCGCATGGTCATGGACAACTTGTATACAAGGTTTGAGTAATAATTTCCTCGAACGGTTCCTAGGGCCCTGGGGACCGATTCGGCCTAGGAGGAAATAATGATGAGTGCTATGGGAGCACGGATAAGGCTGGGTGGCATAGAGGCTCGTCACCTACTATGCTGACCGCATTATCTTAAAATGAAATGAAATGAGAAGAGTCCATATGGTTTAACAACACCAGTGATCATGTAGTCAGGATGCATGCTAATGAATGTTTTTGTGCAGGCAGAGTAAGTATATCAGATAACCTGTATTTGATGCAGGTATGAAAAGTCGGCTATCGGTAAGAAATCACATAATTGTGATATTGTATAAGTTGGTTTAACTTGCCTGCTCAACATGTTCAATTCATTATGCTAGAAAGATGCCTTGCTATAAATCGTGCTCAAACATAACATCCATGCTAAGTGATGCTTGAAGTGAGAATTGTCATAACATGTTTAAGATGTTAATGTTAACGATGCCTCAATGACGCCTTTGCATGATAACACCAAGAATTCTATAATGATAAGTCCACATGAATATTGCTAAGAATATGTTTACATGCTTCACTCTGATTATTGCCCATGAACTGTAAACTGATGTTAGGCCCCAAGTAGAAAGATCACTCTAATAAATGCTTGCTTAAATGATCACTTTAATATTGGTTTATGCGAGTGGGTTGGATTCTGCTCGCCAGTACATAGATGATGTGCTGACCCACGTTTTGTGGGCAGGTGCTCGTGCTTGGAATGTTCTGCACACGAAGATTGGCTTGATTGGTCCCGCGGCATCGAAGATTTGTTGGGCATACAGAAGCTCTCCTTGTACAAGATGATGCCTTCTGTTTATAAAGGGCATAATGTATGGAACATTGTAATCAGTTGTACCAGTGAGATTGTAAGCCAAGTCGGTATATCGAGTTGTAATCTAATGTATCCAAATATCAAATGTAAGCTGTATAGCATTGTTCAGTTGGCTTTCAATGTAAAGTGAGATGTGCTGTAAATATTGTATTTCAATACAAGTCTTGTACTCTTCTTCAATTATCAATAAAGAGAATAAAGTTCTATATATATCTCTTTGAGATTTCGAGTTATCCTTTTATCTCTGTCACGACCCGCACCCTAGAATTAGGGCACGAGAACGTAACAACGCCCAGCCTACGCCGTAGTGTCGGCGGGTAGAATGCTGTCCTAGGTCTCAATGCATCTAACAGTATAAGACTAAACAGTTTATACTCCCCGAATGGGGGTGACATAGAAGAATGTAAACTCAATCACATCTAAGGTAGAGCATAAAGGAAGATAGATACAACATGAAATCGAAAAGAGATACAACAGATAGAAGTCTAAGTGTCTAACGTACAAACTCAGAATACATCTCAAAGCTCAAATACAGTAATCCATAAAATAAATATAACTCTAGACAACTGAGAATAGCTAACTAAACAACCTCTAATGTCTCTTCTAGGCTAGCAGGCAAATCTCCAAGCTATCTGTAAAATTTGTCAACGTATCCTGTCAGGAAAATGAGCAAGTACAAACACCAACAGCAGTTCCATATGAATTGACAAATACTATAAGAGACAGTAATAATGAAAATACATGACAAAGATATCGGCGACTTGGGAACCATTTGAAAGCCGAGTTACAACCCTTAAAGCAAACAAGGACCGGGGTTGTAACCCTTCTTTCAAACAGAACTTAGTCCCATAACCATGGCATAGTATGAAAGCAGGTAGAACAAGTGAGTTTGATGACTTGGGAACCATTTAAAAGCTGAGTTACAACCCTTAAACCAAATAAGGACCGGAGTTGTAACCCTTCTTTCAAACAGAACTTAGTCTCGTAATCATGGTACAGTATAAAAGGCAGGTAGAGCATATAAGAAATGAATTATAGCATGGTAAAAGTACAGTAAGTAAAGGTGAACTGGAATGTAAGATATGATAACAAATATAAAAAAAGTGATTTGAACTATTAGGGCGAAATGTGATCGGCTGGAAAACACGGAAAGGTTATCCACTTGGCCCGGCAATCACACAAAAATCTCTGGAAAGGGTCATGCCGGCCAACCTGGATAACCGGCACGGGGTATCTGCTACACCCTACGTGAGGTGACGGTGGCGCTAGCAATATATAGTAACACACGGAAGCTTTGATCACATAACCCCTAATAATTCCCCTCTATCCCCCGAATAGTATCACGGATCCGGACATGGCACGTCATGACACAGGTTTCGAGAGCAAGGGGCCAGCCCACTCCCAAATCAATGTCTATACAAGTACAGGAACACGGAAATATCTCATATCCATATACCAAGAAAGTCCAGGAATAACATCTCATGACAGGATCCGACGTATACTAGTCCATGAACCGTCGTGTCGGGAATCAAGTAAAACACTACGACTGAATCGGATATAGTAGATATCAAGACAATAAAAACTATCAGTGAATGTACTCGCCTGCGGTCCTGGGCTGATAAGTATAGAGGGTCCAACTGAAGCCACAGAGTCCTATTTAAAGCAACACAGGTTACAAGGTGTCTGGCTCCTAATTAGAACAACACAAATCACAACATGTCCAGAAGGGTAATATAAAGTACTACAATGCATTCTACATGAATCTAGGTCAACTAGGCCAAAGTCAACCCTTGGTCAACTCTGGTCAACTGCACTAGTCAAACTAGGTCAAACTAGGTCATGTCCTAACCCAGCAAGTCTTACTAGGCCTAACCAAGACTATTCTAGCAAGCACACATCAATACAAGGCTATACAAGCCAACATACACCCAACTCTATATAGCATGCAATTATTCAATACTCAAATAGGCAAGAATTCACATTAGATATACACTAGGTAATCTATTACTTTAAGTTATACATGTCTACACATATATACACATGCATATATTGGTATTCAACATTAGGTCTATAATCATGGCATTTCAATGGCTATATAAACTTATATATTACAATACAATATGCTACCATATATATAATATACATACATAGCTAAGTTAACTATATTCATAAATACTTATTTAAGAGGCTATGTGTGTGTATGTGAACATGGCAAAGGGGCAAGTGAGGGTTAAATGGGCATACACAGTGTATACATATCAAAGAGTGTCAAAGTGTAAGTGAACAAAGTGTCAAGTGTGATAGTGTCAACATAGTGTAAGGGGTACATGAGGTAATATTGGATTTGTGTTAACATAGAACATTACATCTCATTAACTTGTATATTGCATACATTACATCTATTATTACATTACATTCATGCTTGCATTCATTCATCATTCATTTATTCTCTTGCACTACTATATGCACCATACATTACATACTATGGAACCTACATATTCATTACAAGCCATACTTATACATGCTTACATTAGATAGGATACTTACACCTCATACATCATTTATTTAACCATTTACTCATGCTTGCATTCTCTATTTAGTTACATAATGTATATACATTAACATGGGTTAAAATCAAATAGAACATTATATTACACACAAGGGTGCACAAAATGTATATGCCGAATAGTAACTCCTACTAATAATCAATACTGTACCAACTCAGCATGAATTAAATTCTAGGATTAAATTATGTTATAGATCTATGTGTTAGCTTTCCGAAACTTCAAACGGATCGCATTTTCGTTTCTGAAAACTCCCGGAATCGCGAAAATACCGAGAACGCGTTTGTCTTTCGTACAGCTGACACTCAAATAATTCTCCAAAAAGTTACAGAAAGAATTAGGCCTATTAATACATGTTTTTGGAAAGCTAACTTCAATACGCTTCTTTAAAAAAATGGGAGATTAAACCGAGCTTTGAGCTAGAAGTTATGATATTTCTAAGTTAGGGCTGAAATTAAAACATGGATAAAAATCATGACGGATTTAAATAGTTTGAGCCAAAAGAATACACAATATATATCCTAATTATCCACAACAATAATAGCAATAATAATATGAGGAACCACACTCACAAACTTGATTATATAATCATCATGAACCATTTATTACATATATAAATATAGATACACTCTCATTACAATATATATATATATATAAATCTATATATGTAACATGAACACATCCACAACACAAAGGACACTCCTATGACCTCCAAATGGACACAAAATGGACACAAATGGAGATACAACCATGGGGGTCATTCCTATGGGTTCAAAATAGACCTATATGCATGAGAAAATGAAAAGAAGAAGGAATTTATACCTCCCGGTAGATCGAATCGAAGAAAAGCCTTCCCAGAGCGACACCGACACGTAGAGATTCCAAAAGGACACGAACGAGCTCCGAATCCTCCCAAACTTGGGTAGCTTCCTCCTTTTCATGGAGTAGAGGAGAAAAGAAGAAGATTTGGTGGAAGAAGGAGTTGATTTGGTGGAGAAATGATAGGGATTTGCTCTCTAGAAATTTGGGGAAGAACAAGAGAGAGAAAAATAGATGGATAATGACAAATGGGAGGCTCAACCCTATCCTTATTGTGGCTGGCCATAAAGGTGGTTTTGTCCTATTAGGAAAAGTCCAAAAGCCCCTTTTCTAGTCTATTTACTAATACATTGGTAAGGGGTTAAGTCGGGGGTAGTTTGGTCAATCCTAAAACACTAATCCATATTAATACTAACCAAAATAATTAGTCTAGTCACGAACTAAAATTAATATCATGTGGACTAAAATTAATATTATGTGGGCCATGCCTAACTAGTGTGTGGGCCCGCTAGAGTCAAAACTACCCCGGGTCCCCGATACAAGTCGGAATGAGTTAAAATTCGAACCCGACTCAAATAACCCCAAAACAATATCATAAATAATAAAATAAATTTCAACCCCAAAATAATATCATAAATAATAAATTAAATTTTAAAAATATTCAAAAATGTAAAATGACAAAATACCCCTGTTTTTGAAAACTGGGGGTGACAAATCTATCCACCTTAACAAATTTCGTCCTCGAAATTAAAACAAAGCAATCACAGGAAACACATGCAGAAAACAATCTCATTCAAATACTTTTCAAAAAAAAAAATCAGCAATAAAAAAAATCTCCTTGAGGCACATCAAACATTTATAAATAAAAACTGATACGTGTCCGATACCGACACAAAACCATCACACCTATCAAAGGTCAAAATTAACAATCATCAACGCAATAAATATCAAAATAATTCAAGGAGGTCAAATGCAAAATATCCTTAGGCCAGAAATGACATTTAAACATCCTAATCACATTGTTAGGCTCTAGGTCAAACAGTCTCTAGGGTTTCACTAGCAAAACATCAAAATTACAAGTCAAGATTTTAAATAGTTTTAAAATGATTTAAAAAAATTACCAAAAATTATATCATGATTTAAATGTCAAATCAATAAATGATTAAAATTACAAAATTTCAAACTTACTCTCATTTTAGAAAATTGGGTGTTACAAGTCTACCCACCTTAGAAAAATTTCATCCTCGAAATTAAAATATCCATACTCCCTCTAGGTCAAACCCCCACAATCAAAGTCCCAGATTAAAACAAATCATGTGATCAAAAGGACGACATACAGGGTCATTGCATACGGTGATAGTGAAAGTCTCATCTAGGTATACTAGTCATGCTAAACCAAGACAGTCATAGGGTATCAAACACACAAGAAATCTAGAGTGCTAAACTGAAAAAGATACAGAAATAACAAATCATCAAAACTGTAAGACAGTCTACCATCCTATGTGAAAGCTGGTACTCAAAAAAAATATAAAAATAAGAAAGGTAACTTCCAATAATCTAAAAGGGTACAGAAAAATCAATTTCAAAGTTAAAGAATTGAAAGTCACTTGCATTGAAATCCAATCACAATATATATATAGAGAGCGTTATAGAGGGAAAAGCTGGCATTATGTAATGTTATATGGTTTGTGTGTGTATGGGTGTATGTGAATAGGTTAATATGGTAAGATAGTAGGCATGTGTGTAGACGAAATATACATAAAATTGTATATGAGAAATTGGGTTTCAAAACAACGGCTATCAAGTTACACTAATTATGGCATATTGGTTAAATAATCTACAATACGCAACTTATTTACTCATAACATGCATGGCTAACCTTATACATATATATAAAGAGGGTGTGTGTGTGTCCTTGTACAGGGTTATAGCCTAGTATTAAAAGGTTAAACCCAGTTTTAGTTCAGCATTTACATGCAAAGTCTGAAAATAAGCTAACATTTAAAACAGTAAAATATTAACATAATGCAGTCTCAGATTTTAGGGTTTTGAAACATCGCAACCCATCTCAACGGTCCTAATACATCCTAACATGATAGAAATGAAATCCTAACATACTATCCATACATTTATCTATGCACACAGTTCAATATTACATGTTAAATCTGAAATTTAACTAAACATGGAAATCAATGTAAAAATGTTAACATGTAACTAGTTTTCAGGATTTTGGAGAAATTTGAACATTAAAAATCAACTCAATGTTTATCACAACTAACATGTAAGAATATGAAACCTAAATTTATATCCCTACTTCCCACAAGGTATATAGCTCAAATATTACATTTAAGAAATAAAACAGCAATTTGAACTAACATTTGGAATCCCGCATCAAGGGTTAACATGCACACAGTCTCAGATTTTACAAATTTAAACACAAAACTCAACCAAAATTTTGAATTGAAATCCTACGTTTAGCATACATGTGCAGTGATGTAAACATAACTAATAACATGAAATTTATATTTAAATTACAAATTTAAACTGGAAAAGCAGAAAACCAGAAATATTGTGGTTTGACAATTTAAACATCAATAACATATTAATGTGTATTTAGACAGGTGGGAAATCAAGTGTAGCATGCATACGTGTTAGGCAAAGTGTCTGCTATATATATTCATATACATATTCTCATGTCCTAATATAAAAAAATTATTTCTACGTTAAGACTAACATTTAGATTCCTACCAAGATTGTAAGCAGGTGATTGACGTAATCAAGACAGTTTTATTATTATTATTATTTAATACAAGAATAATAGCAAGGAAGAAATAACGATAAAATCTGTTTTGCTTATCTATTTAAAGAAAAACCATTTTGAAATCCAGAGCTAAATTATCAAATCCAAGATAAAGTCTAGCAAAATTATCGATTCATTGCATTAAGAAGAAACTCATAGCAAGAAGTTACGCAAAGGTTTATAAAAACAGGCAAACCTACTCTTAAGTTAAATAATGAGAAGCAAACAAAATAAAATAATTAATAATTAATTTTTTTTGAAGGATAGAAACAAAAGTAGAGAAAACATGTTTCGAAAATATTTAAGATACAATATGATAATCATATGCGTCTGTCCAAAATCATGGTACACTAAATCCTCGTCATACTAGTAAGCAAGGCTACGATAATCACAGAGTCCTCGACTTAGGCACATACCTCTAAAATCATGGTATTTAACATTTTCACGATGCCGCTAGCTTGGCTGCGAAAACCTTAAATTTCCACACCCGAGAGATATATCCAAGTCAAACTATATGTTCTCACCATGCTGGCTAATATGATCGTAGAAGACTAGACTCCATAACTTAGATGACCTAGCCCATATAATTTCATCTTGACAAAATTAATTTAAATCAACAATGAATACTCAAAAATCAAGTCAAATTTATCAACGAACATCAAAATCCAAAAATGAACAAAAATCCATGAAAATACAAACTCGGATGCAACATCTATCATCAAAATTTAAAATTCAATAATCATCCTTCAAAATCAATAAATACAAACTCAAATTCAATAAAAATCCATCAAAATCAAATTCAATAGCAGAAAGTAAAGATAAATCAATCAAGGAAAAAGAGTTTTCAAATCGAAGTTAAATAAGATTCTCAAGGGTCGTCCCGGGAATCTCTCAAGGGTCCTAACTGTGATTGAGTACCTTCAAAATATATTCTAATCCTACTGCAGGCTGTAGTGGTACTCTAGTTCGAATACCACTATACTTTTAGTCTCGACCTGCATGGGCCACCACTAAAAACGTGTCATGACCCGCACCCTAGAATTAGGACACGAGAACGTAACAACGCCCAGCCTACGTCGCAGTGTCGGTGGTAGAACGCTGTCCTAGGTCTCAATGCATCTAACAGTATAAGACTAAACAGTTTATACTCCCCGAATGGGAGTGACATAGAAGAATGTAAACTCAATCACATCTAAGGTAGAGCATAAAGGAAGATAGATACAACATGAAATCGAAAAGAGATACAACAGATAGAAGTCTAAGTGTCTAAGGTACAAACTCAGAATACATCTCAAAGCTCAAATACAGTAATCCATAAAATAAATACAACTCCAGACAACTGAGAATAGCTAACTAAACAACCTCTAATGTCTCTTCTAGGCTAGCAGGCAAATCTCCAAGCTATCTGTAAAATTTGTCAACGTATCCTGTCAGGAAAATGAGAAAGTACAAACACCAACAGCAGTTCCATATGAATTGACAAATACTATAAGAGACAGTAATAATGAAATACATGACAAAGATATCGGCGACTTGGGAACCATTTGAAAGCCGAGTTACAACCCTTAAAGCAAACAAGGACCGGGGTTGTAACCCTTCTTTCAAACAGAACTTAGTCCCATAACCATGGCACAGTATGAAAGCAGGTAGAACAAGTGAGTTTGACGACTTGGGAACCATTTGAAAGCCGAGTTACAACCTTTAAACCAAACAAGGACCGGGGTTGTAACCCTTCTTTCAAACAGAACTTAGTCTCGTAATCATGGTACAGTATAAAAGGCAGGTAGAGCATATAAGAAATGAATCATAGCATGGTAAAAGTACAGTAAGTAAAGGTGAACTGGAATGTAAGATATGACAACAAATATAAAAAAAGTGATTTGAACTATTAGGGCGAAATGTGATCGGCTGGAAAACACGAAAATGTTATCCACTTGGCCCGGCAATCACACGAAAATCTCTGTAAAGGGTCATGCCGGCCAACCTGGATAACCGGCACGGGGTATCTGCTACACCCTACGTGAGATGAGGGTGGCGCTAGCAATATATAGTAACACACGGAAGCTTTGATCACATAACCCCTAATAATTCCCCTCTATCCGCCGAATAGTATCACGGATCCGGACATGGCACGTCATGACACAGGTTTCGAGAGCAGGGGGCCAGCCCACTCCTAAATCAATGTCTATACAAGTACAGGAACACAGAAATATCTCATACCCATATACCAAGAAAGTCCAGGAATAACATCTCATGACAGGATCCGACGTATACTAGTCCGTGAACCGTCGTATCGGGAATCAAGTAAAACACTACGACTGAATCGGATATAGTAGATATCAAGACAATGAAAACTATCAGGGAATGTACTCGCCTGCGGTCCTGAGCTGATAAGTATAGAGGGTCCAACTGAAGCCACAGAGTCCTATTTAAAGCAACACAGGTTACAAGGTGTCTGGCTCCTAATTAGAATAACACAAATCACAACATATCCAGAAGGGTAATATAAAGCACTACAATGCATTCTACATAAATTTAGGTCAACTTGGCCAAAGTTAATCCTTGGTCAACTCTGGTCAACTGCACTAGTCAAACTAGGTCAAACTTGGTCATGTCATAATCCAGCAAGTCTTACTAGGCCTAACCAAGACTATCCTAGCAAGCACACATCAATACAAGGCTATACAAGCCAACATACACCCAACTCTATATAGCATACAATTATTCAATACTCAAATAGGCAAGAATTCACATTAGATATACACTAGGTAATCTATTACTTTAAGCTATACATGTCTACACATATATACACATGCATATATTGGTATTCAACATTAGGTCTATAATCATGGCATTTCAATGGCTATATAAACTTATATATTACAATACAATATGCTACCATATATATAATATACATACATAGCTAAGTTAACTATATTCATAAATACTTATTTAAGAGGCTATGTGTGTGTATGTGAACATGGCAAAGGGGCAAGTGAGGGTTAAATGGGCATACAGAGTGTATACATATCAAAGAGTGTCAAAGTGTAAGTGAACAAAGTGTCAAGTGTGATAGTGTCAACATAGTGTAAGGGGTACATGAGTTAATATAGGATTTGTGTTAACATAGAACATTATATCTCATTAACTTGTATATTGCATACATTACATCTATTATTACATTACATTTATGCTTGCATTCATTCATCATTCATTTATTCTCTTGCACTACTATATGCACCATACATTACATACTATGGAACCTACATATTCATTACAAGCCATACTTATACATGCTTACATTAGATAGGATACTTACACCTCATACATTATTTATTTAACCATTTACTCATGCTTGCATTCTCTATTTAGTTACATAATGTATATACATTAACATGGGTTAAAATCAAATAGAACATTATATTACATACAAGGGTGCACAAAATACATATGCCAAATAGTAACTCCTACTAGTAATCAATACTGTACCAACTCAGCATGAATTAAATTTTAGGATTAAAGTATGTTATAGATCTATGTGTTAGATTTCCGAAACTTCAAACGGATCGCGTTTTCGTTTTCGAAAACTCCCGGAATCGCGAAAACACCGAGAACGCGTTTGTCTTTCGTACAGCTGACACTCAAATAATTCTCCAGAAAGTTACAGAAAGAATTAGGCCTATTATTACATGTTTTTGGAAAGTTAACTTCAATACGCTTCTTTAAAAAAACGGGAGATTAAATCGAGCTTTGAGCTAGAAGTTATGACATTTCTAAGTTAGGGCTGAAATTAAAAACGTGGATAAAAATCATGACGGATTTAAATAGTTTGAGCCAAAAGAATACACAATATATATCCTAATTATCCACAACAATAATAGCAATAATAATATGAGGAACCACACTCACAAACTTGATTATATAATCATCATGAACCATTTATTACATATATAAATATAGATACACTCTCATTACAATATATATATATATATATATATATATATATATATATATATATATATATATATATATATATATATATATATATATATATATATATATATATATATAAATCTACATATGTAACATGAACACATCCACAACACAAAGGACACTCTATGACCTCCAAATGGACACAAAATGGACACAAATAGAGATACAACCATGGGGGTCATTCCTATAGGTTCAAAATAGACCTATATGCATGAGGAAATGAAAAGGAGAAGGAATTTATACCTCCCGGTAGATCGAATCGAAGAAAAAGCCTTCCCGGAGCGACACCGACACGTAGAGATTCCAAAAGGACACGAACGAGCTCCGAATCCTCCCAAACTTGGGTAGCTTCCTCCTTTTCATGGAGTAGAGGAGAAAAGAAGAAGATTTGGTGGAAGAAGGAGTTGATTTGGTGGAGAAATGATAGGGATTTGCTCTCTAGAAATTTGGGGAAGAACAAGAGAGAGAAAAATAGATGGATAATGACAAATGGGAGGCTCAACCCTATCCTTATTGTGGCTGGCCATAAAGGTGGTTTTGTCCTATTAGGAAAAGTCCAAAAGCCCCTTTTCTAGTCTATTTACTAATACATTGGTAAGGGGTTAAGTCGGGGGTAGTTTGGTCAATCCTAAAACACTAATCCATATTAATACTAACCAAATAATTAGTCTAGTCACTAACTAAAATTAATATCATGTGGACTAAAATTAATATTATGTGGGCCATGTCTAACTAATGTGTGGGCCCGCTAGAGTCAAAACTACCCCGGGTCCCCGATACAAGTCGGAATGAGTTAAAATTCGAACCCGACTCAAATAACCCCAAAACAATATCATAAATAATAAAATAAATTTCAACCCCAAAATAATATCATAAATAATAAATTAAATTTTAAAAATATTCAAAAATGTAAAATGACAAAAATACCCCTGTTTTTGAAAACTGGGGGTGACAATCTCCGCTGCCATAAAGAAGTTATGTGCTTCTGTTCAATAAGAAAGATTGTCCTCATTAACTTCAATTTATCTGCTTCTGCCGCTTGCGATGTATTTCTATTTCAAGATTATCGATTATGTACCATCTTTGCCTTGTACAAGTGCAATACCAGACTTGTACGGCATCACGCCCAAGCGGGGACGATCGATTCCAAGAGATAAATTATGTCAATAAATGACTCTACGAATCGGGGCGTGACAATATATACCTGAAATCTTGATGCAGCAATCAACACATGTCTAACTATTATATACTAACTGCACAACTAATACCTGAAGAGATCACCAGGTCCTCAGAAGGATGTAACAAGATACAAAAAGAATATGTCATAATGAACTGAAATAAATACATGAATAATAACTGGGCAAACTATCGATCTTATGTGAATGCACGTCAAAGACGACTTTGGGCCATATGGGTAGGTAATGGAGTAGCATTAGCGTCAACTAATGGTGGTATATATACTAGCATACTTTTACGACCGTACCGGATACTAGTCCGTGGCCGCTGCCGGATATATCCACTAGTATAGCCTATAACATTGCAGACTAAGGCTGATATGCAAATGTCTGTCCCATACGCCTACTAATAGTCTTCTCCATACATGAGTTGCATAATTCATATCCATGACTTGGACAACCCATATCTCAATATAAGTCATTAACTAGACTCTGTCTAATCAATACATGGAACGACACACGAAACCGCCCGTATCGGTAGTGAGCCGAGTACGTAAGCTCGTATCATCACAATATACCTCACTCACGGTGTCGTGTGACGATACATGACAAGGCATAGAAGTTATTAATTAAGAATAACTTCAGAACTTTTCGGGAATTTTGTCTACACACTAAGTCATACACACGCACACACACCACAACATCGATGCTACCATTGATGACACCCAAGTCATACTTGGACGCACTCTACTAGAGTAACAACTAGCAATACAAGAACGATATCATGAAAATAAATCAGTAACAAGATGACAAGGTATCTTCCCTGGATTATCGATAAAAGTATAGAATATTGGTCTGGCTCCAACCTCTGTAGTCGAATAATCACGAACTTCTAGAAATATAAAATAAAATAAATGACACTACAAGACTTACCATATCTATATATCCTTATTTAGACCAAACTAGTCATAAAATAATCAATAGTCTATACTAGAATTCTACTATATATATATATATCAATAAGTTATAATAATAAATAATATTTATAAACCATAAATAAGTATTTTAAATTTTGGAAAAATATGAATTAAAAAATGAATATATATTATATAAACATCTTTTTTTAAAATATACCAAATCACTATATTTGAGTATCGACACAACATGCCACATAGAATTTCTATTCAGAAGCGAAAAATCATGAAAAACTATAAAAATTATTTATTCTAGAATAAATTTGAAAAATATATGAAAAATACATTTAAATTATATTTAAGTTTTATGATCATCAGAGAACAATTTGTCAAATTACGATAGACCTTTCGGTACCCCAAAAACTAACATAGATAAAACGACACACAAACGCATGAAATACTTGCAAATATGAACAAGTAATGATACTAGATGATAAATAGAGATGTTAGAGACACTACCAAGGGTTTTTTTTTTTTTGAGATCAAATGGTTTCAGAAGTAGTCGGAAAGATCCTTGCACCGAAATAGGTTAATTCTGGACACATTTTAGTGCAACGAAGGCTACGGGTAAACGTAGTAGAACTTTGTGAGTCAGCGATGGACATCACAGAAGATAGTAGGGCTATCCATTAGATTTGATTTTAGGTAAAACAGATGAGAAAAATTATTTAAAAACCTATTTTACAAATCACTAACCTGCTGAATTCTAGAGTGAAATAATAGACTTTTGGTGTTTTGGAAGGCTTATTTCTCTCTCCGAAGTCCACGAGATGCTTCCAAGAGATAATAGGGTGGTAGAGGAAGTCTAGAGGGTCCTGGTAGTAGTGGTGGATGGCTCAAAAGTCGAAGAAAATGAGGTTGAAGAGAGCGAGGGGTGTCACGACCTGCACCCACTGTAAGGGCACGCGTGCGTAACAACGCCCAGCCCTCACCGTAAAAACGACGTAGAACGCTGTAGGTTTTCTACTCTAACAACAGTTTTTATATATATAAAAACCTGTCGAGAATATGGTCAACTCCGAACGGAGGACAAGCAATGATAATATATGAGTGCTCAATCACAACTCTAAGATGATAAAGTAAAGACTGAAAGATAAAGATAACAAGATGATAAAATATAACCTGTCAAGTCCAACACAAAGAATATACAAGTCCAAGTCTCTAATACAATCCAAAATAATAACAGTCTCAAAAGTAGCTGGAGACAAGGTCCAGTACAAAAGACCTACTCTAAATAAGCAATAAGTAAAGTCTCGTCAGGCGGAGCTAAGCCCTGCTGGACCAAGGTCTCCAAGTCTAAGCCCACTACGTCATCCGAACCGTAGTAGGTACTGTAATCCCCCTCATCAGCATCTGTAATATTTTGTCAACATATCCAGTCAGGATGGAACGAGTACAATCAACTAACAACAGTTCACAAGATATGACAAAAGCTATAAGACTGTAAATAGAGGGTATATACAAGAAATCATGGAATGTACATGTGAGTATCATGGCAAGGTAAGCTGTAAATCTAGAGCTAGAACAAGGCAAGTAAACTGATCATGGCATGTACAAGAATCAAGAATCATCTATCTAAGTGTGTGAGTACTAGTTTCAACATGTGGCCGGCTTGGGTCTGTACAAGGTCTACTGGCCTGGTTAATCATACGTGGAGTGATGATTAACACTCATAAGATCTACAAGAATAACAAGGTGGATAATGACCATACATCTACACTAGTACTCCCCGTCCCCGACTAGTAGAGTGGATCCAAGCAAGACACGTTACGACACGGGATTCTACGAGAAGGGAGCAAGTCTCCTCGAGAATCGGTGTCCATATACTATACTAGAACTACAAGGGGGCTTGCACAAGATATACCAAGATAACGAGGAATAACATCTCATGTCGGAATCCATGAATACCAATCCGTGTGACCAATGTGTCAAAAACAAACATATCTACACTAATTACATGAATTATAACAATCATCGTAAATTAAAAAAGTGTCAAAAAATTTACTCGCCTGTAATATGATAAGATATGTCAACGAGATCCAATACAGCGTCTCGAGGACCTATAGAGAACAAGACGTATCAATACTATATTTAGAAAGTAAAGTCAAATCAAATTAAACCCTATTAAGTCATTCTAGGTCAAGACAAGTCTAGTTGGGTCAACTTTGGTAATGGGAGAGTATTGGAATTCAATCCGTATCAAACTAGGTCGAAAGTTGACTTACAGTTGACTTTGGTCAACGGGTCAACTCTGGTCAACTCTAGGTCAACCCTAGGTCAATAGTGACTAACAGTTGACTTTTAGTCAACCGTTCAAGTCTAATGGAATTTGGTACTAAATTGGGTAAAGTGTTGACCCATAGTTAACTTTTAGTCTAAAAAGTCAACCGTGGTCAACCAAGGTCAAGACTAGGTCTAGACGGCTATTTCTAATCATTACCAACCCTTACAATCCATATCCAAGTCTATCTTGGACTCCTAAACCCGTATCTTGGCCGTGGGCCAATATCCTAAATTTACCCTTTACAAGGTAAATTTCTAGCCTAGGTGAATACCAAGTTAGCCTACCTACGCTTGGTATTTCGACCCGTGCTCCCTAGGGTAGTAGGATACTAGCCTATACATTCGTTACCTACCAAGATACCTAGGTAGAGTGGACGTCTAGTCCATCTTACGGCCTATTGCCGATATCTTGAATATCTCGCGATACACAATGGTACGGCACGATACCGTCGTCCTACAACCCTGATTTCAACTCGGGAGCCTACCCGCAAAGTCTAATTTATATAATCTAGGTCTCCTCCAGTTTCAACTCATTCCGACACTCGGAGCTCCGTTTCACCCTTTCACCCAAAATCCGATTCATTCTCAACTCCTATTCTTCTCCTTCCCCTTCTAATTTCTATTCTTCTAATTCTCTTCTCCTAATTCTTCCTATTCTTCTTCTTCTAATCTCTTCTTATTATCTTCTTATCTTCCTCTAATTCTCTTATTTTTCTTACTCCTCTCCTTTAATTACTCTTCTTCTTAATCTTCTTCTTAAACTTCTTAGTCTTCTTCTTATTCCTACTCTTCTTCTTAACCTTCTTAATCTTCTTCTTCTTACCTTAATCTTCTTCTTCTTAACTCTTCTTCTTCTTATTCTTCCTTTCCACTAAGCTACTGCGGCTCCTTCTACTGCTTGTGCCATGCTGCTGCTGCTGCGCATTGCTGCTGCTGCTGCGCATTGCTGCTGCTGCTGCGCATTTCTGCTGCTTTTGCTGCGCATTGCTGCTGCTGCTGCTGCGTATTACTGCTGCTGCAATCAGCTGCTGCTGCTGCTGCATTCAGCTGCTGCTGCAGCTGATACTGCTACTGCTCCTGCTGCAGTTGCTTATTCTTCTTCTCCTTCTTACTTCCTCTACTCCTTTCCCTATATATATATATATTATATATATATATAATATAATTTTTTATATATATATATATATATTTTATATATATATATATATATATATATATATATATATATATTTTATATATATATATATATATAGTGGGATAGATAGATATATTAGATATATAAAATATATATATATATATATATATATATATTTTTATATATATCTAATATATATCTATCTATCCCACTATATATATAATATATATAGATCTATATAATATATATATATATATATATATATATATATATATATATATATATATATATATATATATAAAACACACTCATCTATATGTAAATATATATACACACATTAAATTATATATAAACATTTACACACCCTCACACAACCACACACACTCTTCCTACCACTCTCACACACCACCACCACCATTCTCACACCATCACCACCACCATTCTCACACACCATCACCACCACCATTCCTCTACACACACACACATAAATACATATAATTATATATAACATATACATATATATACACTCTATCTATGAAAACCCCTAAGTAATCCTTAACCTAGATTTTTAGGAAACCTATCAAAAGCTATGGGCAAATGGTGGAGAATGAGCTCCTTTTCATTTATTGTGAAAGCAATAAGTGCAAAAGAGAAATAAATAGGGAATTTATGGCATACCTAGATTTGGTTTTCCTGGAGAAAGAAGAAGCTTGAAGAAAGAAGTGGAATGGAGAGAGAGAGTTAACTTAGTTGTGAAGGAAAGAGAGGGGGAGTGGCTCCTCTATGCCCAGCCATGGGGGGTTTTATTGGGTTTGGGTGGTGACCCAATAAGCCCCCAAACCCAATAGACTTGGTTTGGTTTAAATTGAATTCGGTTTGGTTCGGTTTGACTCCAATTAACTAATTAAGCCTCTAAAATGATTAATTAAGCCATGGAAATAGGGTTTATGGTTTCTAGCCTAGTTAGGATGGCATGTGGGCCAAGCCCAGCTAGTATGTGGGTCCCACTAGGGTCCAGACTACCCGGGTCTCCAACTTATGTCCAAATTGGATAAAATCCAAACCAAATCAAACAAATCCCCAAAAATCATATAAAATCAAATAAAATTCCTAAAAATTATAAAACTTGGAAAATGAAGAAAATACTCATAATTCGAAAACTGGGGGTGACAAATCTATCCTCCTTAAAAAAAATTTGTCCTCAAATTGAATGAGACTAACACAGCAATCATGAATTGAACAAGGAAGAAAAAGAAAGAATTTTACCTCAAGGCTCGAAGAGATATGGGAATCGCTCCCGCATGTCTTCCTCTCTCTCCCAGGTAGACTCACCTGGAGAGCGGTGTCTCCATGCAACGCGAACCAAGGGAATGACCTGGTTCCGGAGCACCTTCTCTCTTCGGTCCAAGATCTCAACCGGCTTCTCTGGATAGCTGAGTGTCAGTCCCACTTCGATCTCAGAGTGGTCTAAGACGTGACTGGGATCTACCATGTACCGTCTCAGCTGCGACACATGGAACACGCTGTGCACTCCCTCTAGCGCGGGCGGTAACTCCAGTCGGTAAGTCACTGCACCGACCCTGTCCAAGATACGGAATGGTCCGATGTATCGTGGACTAAGCTTCCCGCCGCCACCAAAACGAATCGTGCCACGCGTCAGAGAGATCTGCAGGAACACAAGATCATTAACCTAGAACAAAACACAAGACTTAAAGCTTGATCTAAAATAATCACAATCAGACTCAAATACTAGAAAAATCTAAACTATACCTCAAACTCCAACGGCCTCCGGTGGCTATCGGCCCAATGTTGCTGCCTATCCTGCGCCACCCGAAGTCGATCTCTGATAACCCTGACCTTCTCTGCAGCATCCACTACCATCTCAGGGCCAAGCAAAACCCTCTCGCCGACATCATCCCATGACAAGGGAGTACGGCACCTCCGTCCGTATAGAGCCTCGAAAGGTGACATCTCTATACTGGCTTGGTAGCTGTTGTTGTAAGCAAACTCTACCAAGTGAAGGTGGTCCTCCCAAGTGTCACGCCCCAGAACCAGAATAATGGAGAGCGGGGGAATGACTCAGCCAACTACTTATGGGTAGATGAATACCGTATATACGATCAATGCAGTCTAATAAGACGAGGGGGTGCATACTAAAAAAGTCTCACTATGGTCACTTCCTATCTATTGTCTCAATCATTCAAACAAGAAACAGAAATAGAGAACATGTGAGATAAAGCAGTAAGGCATCCCAAACGCTCAGTCAAATGTTTTTGATATCTGGCTTTACTAAATACAGCCAGATGATGTAGTAAGTATACACAATTGTTATCAGCTGCAGCCTGACTTAGTTACATTATGCAAAAGTAGGTACAAGACAATCCGACTAATGTCGGTGCCAAACGGCAAAGTATAAAGTATTAACAAAACGAGCGCGAGGAAGTAAGAAAACCCACTCGAGCCCTCCTGCGATCATCCCTCTAGTGTTGACCATCGTGGAGGTAGAGGTAAGCTGGATCCTCGGGGACCGGCTCTAAATCTGGCCATGCAAAACCAGAGAGGTTAGACCTCTAACAGCAAGTACCGCAAGGAAGCACGATATGAGGGATTAAAACCAGTAATGAGAAAATATGATAAATAGATCTCTGCTTTCTACTGGGATTCATAGTATCACGACACTTCGAACCAACCTCCCAACCAAACAAGGACAGAAGTTGGCACGTCATGTTCTGACATTCTGATCATCTCGGCTAGGTAACAGAGGACATACATTACACAAATAATTAATTTAAACGGCCATTCAACTACTACGGCTTGCTACTGTGAGTTCAAGTTATCCTGGAATTATGCAACGTGGATTCCTCAGTTCTTACTATGTACAAGCAAGGTAGTTTACCCAGTCAATCAATTGCGCCAATCATGAATTAGACGAGTTCCAGCGGGACGCCCGTCATCAATATACAATATACAATAGATAATATAACCAGATACCGCTTCCTGCCCGTGTGGCAGATTTGTAGTATCTATGGGGACCAACCGGCCTGTCGGGCACTACTAGTCCCAAGAGGACTGCCATGAGAACTCGGGAATCATTCTCTCCATGCAGTAATTATTTTATTTAACTTAATAGTCTCTACGTTAAGTGAAATCCCATGCCGGG
>JANAVB010012198.1:16166526-16181526 GCA_029216955.1 Iris pallida
CCGTGCCCCCGAAACGATGGGGGTTGTACTTGCAAAACCTGGCTGATGCTCCTGAATCTGGCCTCGCCCCTCTTTTCAATGTCGTCTGCAACCCTTGGTTGAGTAGTACGTTCTGCTCCTGCAACTGAGCGTGCATGCGCTGCTGGACTAACATCTGGTGTTGCTGAGTAGCCATCATTCCTCTCATGATCTCCAGAAGGACCGGTGTGTCCACTTCCACAGGGGTAGGTGGAACTGTTGGTGGTGGTGGAACATCCGGATACTGCGGTCCAGCTGCTGCTTCCACTATCACTTCTTCTTGGATAGTCTTTTGAAGTAGTTCTGAACCTTGTTGCTGACCAACCAGGTCAGGTTGTCCATGTTGCCCTTGTTGCTGTTGTCCAGCTCTGACAGATGCGGACGAAGTGCCCCTAAAAAGGGACAAGAGAACAATCAAACGACCGAACAGAAAAGATCAATGAAGTCAAAGGATACTGGAATGTCAAGCTAGAGTTGAGAACAACGAATCATGAGATCAAGGGGGAACATTTGTGATTGAGACATCCTATAAATCAAAATACCCCACAAGTCTGAAATCAGACCTGCATGGGCCACCACTAAAACCTTGTCACGCCCCAGAACCAGAATAATGGAGAGCGGAGGAATGACTCAGCCAGCTACGTATTACGGGTAGATGAATACCGTATAATACGATCAATACTGTCTAATAAGACGAGGGGGTGCATACTACATAAAAAGTCTCACTATGGTCACTTTCCATCTATTGTCTCAATCATTCAAACAAGAAACAGAAAAAGAGAACATGTGAGATAAAGCAGTAAGGCGTCCCAAACGCTCAGTCAAAATGTTCTTGATATCTGGCTTTACTAAACACAGCCAGATGATGTAGTAAGTATACACAATTGTTATCAGCTGCAGCCTGACTTAGTTACAATTATGCAAAAGTAGGTACAAGACAATCCGACTAACATGTCGGTACCAAACGGCAAAGTATAAAGTATTTAACAAAATGAGCGGAGAAGTAAGAAAACCCACTCGAGCCCTCCTGCGATCATTCCTCTAGTGTTGACCATCGTGGAGGTAGAAGTAAGCTGGATCCTCGGAGACCGGCTCTAAATCTGGCCATGCAAAACCGGAGAGGTTAGACCTCTAACAGCAAGTACCGCAAGGAAGCACGATATGAGGGATTAAAACCAGTAATGAGAAAATATGATAAATAGATCTCTGCTTTCTACTGGGATTCACATAGTATCACGACACTTCGAACCAACCTCCCAACCAAACAAGGACAGAAGTTGGCACGTCATGTCCTGACATTCTGATCATCTCGGCTAGGTAACAGAGGACATACAGTACACAAATAAATTAATTTAAACGGCCATTCAACTACTACGGCTTGCTACTGTGAGTTCCAAGTTATCCTGGAATTATGCAATGTGGATTCCTCAGTTCTTACTATGTACAAGTAAGACTAGTTTACCCAGTCAATCAATGGCGCCAATCATGAATTAGACGAGTCCCAGCGGGACGCCCGTCATCAATATACAATATACAATAGATAATATAACCAGATACCGCTCCCTGTCCGTGTGGCAGATTTATAGTATCTGTGGAGACCAACCGGCCTGTCGGGCACTACTAGTCCCAAGAGGGCTGCCATGTAAGAACTCGGGAATCCATTCTCTCCATGCAGTAATTATTTTATTTAACTTAATAGTCTCTACATTAAGTGAAATCCCATGCCGTGGGTCATGGTCATTCAAATGAGTACTTTCGTACGGGATACGATATGCAGAACTCTACAACGATACCAGTGCGGTTAGGTTGCAGGTCTTACATAGCGTAATGCAACAATCAAAACTAACCACGGAGTAATCATGCCTTGACCATAAGTACACATGCTGCTTTTGTAAAATAAGTAAATAAATAAATAAAGAAATTGAAGCCTGCATGTGCCTGTATGTCAATATTCGGGATCAGCCAGTCGATTACAATAGTTTATAATTAATATGAACGTGTCTCATTCATTCAATTTAATAAGACGACTAGCCAGTCTCTTAGTTCCAACTAGGAACGCATGATCAATTATTAGTCGAAGTAATAGTCGGATCAATTCGTGACAAGGCATGAAAGTCAACTAGTATTAAGCATGATCGAGTCTAAAACTAGCATAAAATAGTTGGTAACATATTCTTGAAGCCAAGGAAAAGATCTACAACTATCATGTTGGAAGCTAGAAGAAATTCGGGCCAGAAAACAGTCAAAAAGAGCATCAAACAATCAAAATCAGCCAAAATCAGCCTCATGCGGCTAAAAAATCCTTATGCGGCTCAAAATGTTCATGCGGCTCCAAAAATCCTTATGTGGCTCAAAATGCTCATGTGGCTCCAAAAATTCTTATGCGGCTCAAAATGCTCATGCGGCTCAAAAATCCTTATGCGGCTCAAAATGCTCATGCGGCTCCAAAAATCTTTATGCGGCTCAAAATGCTTATGCGGCTCAAAATGGTCATGCGGCCAGAAAAGCTTATGCGGCCAGGAATGGTCATGCGGCCAGAAAAGCTTATGCAGCCAGGAATGGTCATGCGGCCAGAAAAGCTTATGCGGCCAGAAATGGTCATGCGGCCAGAAATGCTTATGCGGCCAGGTACTATTCATCGTCCCTGCCAAAATCAGGACAGATGAACATAGAAGTTTGACCAAAATTGTTTTGGCCATAACTTCCTCAAATCAAGTCGAAATCTAACTTTTCAAAAGCCAAAATTGGGTAGAATTGAATTCTCTACAACATAGAATAATCAAAACATAGAAATGATGAAGTTTGATAGATCAAAACCCAAGAAAACCAAAAAGGGGGAAAACTTAGATCTACACAAAGCTAACCATGGAAAACAAAAACTACAAAACCTAAACATATAGAGAAAGAAGAGACAAGCACAATAGACTAAAAATAAATGGAGATACATGAAATCCTCCATGATGTGCAAGATGTACTTGCCTCTCACAAGTGGGTTAGGGTTTGGTGGAGGAGTAAATATGAATGAATGAAGAGAGAGAATGAAAGAAGAAGTTTTATATCAATGTCAGGTGGATCTCCACCATTCATTCTCTCCACCAAATCCAAGCCATCCATTCCTTTCCATGTTGAACCAAACCAAACCAAGTTGGTTTACCATGAACCGAAACGAACCAAGAGCCAAGAAAAAGCAAAATAAAATACAAAAAAATAATTAGCATAAAATAAAAAGAATTAAATACAAAATAAATGCATGACAGATACTAAATAAATTCAGGCAAGCGGTATACGTATAAAAATACGTATTCCGGAAACGGGGAGTGACACCAAGATCCTCCGAAGTCCAAGACACAGGTACGCAGCATATCCTCGAGGGTCTGAATCGTCTCTCCGACTGCTCGTCTGTCTGGGGGTGGTATGCGGTACTGAACTTAAGCGATGTGCCCAAGCTAAGCTGCAAACTCCTCCAAAAGTGGAAAGTGAATCGGCTGTCCCGATCCGAGACTATACTCACTGGAACCCCGTACAATCGGACTATCTGCCGCACGTACATCTCGACCAACCTCTCCGTAGACAAATCCACCTTGAAAGGCAAAAAGTGGGCCGATTTAGTCAATCGATCAACAATGATCCAAATCGCATCCTTCCCTTCTAGAGAGCGCGGAAGCCCAGATACAAAGTCCATAGTGATATGCTCCCACTTCTACTCAGGAATGGGTAGTGGCTGGAGCAATCCACCGAGTCTCTGCCTCCCGGCCTTCACCTGCTGGCACACCAAGCATCTAGAAACGAACTGAGCCACCTCACGTTTCATGCCATACCACCAAACATGCTGTCTCAAGTCTCTATAAATCTTGTTGGTTTCCGAATGCATAGAGTACTGAGAACGGTGCGCCTCCTGAAGAACCTCCTCCCGAAGTCCTCCGCTCGGCACGCACAATCCGGTACCATGCCTCAACGATCCATCCCCCGCTATAGAGAACTCATCCAACAGTCCTGCCCGGACCTGCTCCCTGATGACTCTCAGTGCCTCATCCTTAAACTGAGCTGCCCTGACTCTGTCCATCAGCTCTGACTGCACCTGGAGACCCCACATATGTGCCTTGAACCCATAAACTATCACCTCTATGCCCAAACTCTCCAGATCTGCCAGAAGGTGACGATCCATCGTCAAACACATGGCCACGGGATACCTGTTCAAAGCATCCGCGACCACGTTAGCCTTCCCCGGATGGTACTATAAGGATATATCAAAATCCTTCATCAGCTCTAACCATCGCCTCTGTCTCATATTCATCTCCTTCTGGGTAAATACGTACTTCAAGCTCTTGTGATCTGTATAGATCTCAACTCGCTCTCTGTACAGATAGTGTTTCCACAGCTTCAAAGTAAAGATGACCGCTGCCAGCTCCAGATCGTGGGTAGGGTAGTTCCTCTCATGAGGACGTAACTGCCTAGATGCATAGGTAATCACCTTCCCGTGCTGCTGAAGTACACAACCCAAACCCCGTCCTGAAGCATCACTGTAGATCGTATAACCACCAGATCCAGATGGCAGCGTCAAGATAGGAGCTGTAGTCAACCTCGTCTTCAGCTCCTCGAAGGCGGCCTGGCACTCCTCGGACCAAACAAACTCCTTGTCCTTCCTGGTAAGGCGGGTCATCGGCTGGACAATCCTGGAAAAGTCCTGCACGAACCTCCGGTAATAACCTGCCAGACCCAGAAAACTCCGAATCTGCTACTGAGCTCGGCGTAGACCAGGACTCCACTGCAGAAATCTTCTTCGGATCCGCTGAAATCCCCTCGCCAGAGACAACATGGCCTAGGAATTCCACGCGATCCAAGAAGAACTCGTACTTGGACAGCTTCCCATACAGCTTCTCCCACCTGAGAGTGTCCAGCACAATCCTCAGGTGCTCCTCGTGCTCCTCTGTTGTCTTCGAATAGATGAGAATGTCCTCAATGAAGACCACCACGAACTTGTCAAGGTACTGATGAAATACCTTGTTCATCAAGTTCATGAATACCGCCGGGGCGTTGGTCAACCCAAACGGCATGACGGTATACTCATACTGGCCATAGCGAGTCCGAAAGGCAGTCTTTGGAATATTATCCCGCTTTACCTTCAGCTGATGGTACCCGATACGTAAGTCGATCTTTGAGAACACCCTCGCCCCGCTCAACTGGTCAAACAAGTCATCAATCCTTGGCAAAGGATACTTGTTCTTGATGGTAAGGTTGTTGAGCGCCCTGTAATCAATGTACAGATGTACCGTACCATCCTTCTTGGGGACGAAAAGAACTGGCGTGCCCCAAGGTGAAGAACTAGATCGAATAAAGCCCTTGTCCTCCAGCTCGTCGACCTGTCTCTTCAACTCCGCTAACACACTGTTGTTGATTCTATAAACTTGCTGGAAGATAGGCTCAGCGCCCGACACTAGGTTTATAGAAAACTCAACATCACGATCTAGCGGCATCCCGGGCAGCTCCTTGGGAAAGACATCTAAGAACTCAACAATAAGTGGATGTAGCAACACCGGCCCCGCCAACAACGCTCCGCAGAATCCATCTCTCTGCTCCGCTGTACCCCTGGTGAACTCATACTCCGGCTCTCCCGGCGGCCTAAACAGAATCCTGCCCCCTCTGCAGTCGATGCTAGCGTGGTGCATGCTCAACCAGTCCATACCGAGTACCACATTGTAACTCGGAAGTGACATTACGAGCAAACACGCACTCAGCTCCCGGCCTCTCAAAAAAACTCTCCGCCCCTTACAAATATTATTAACCAGGATGATGCCATTCCCAGTCATAATCTTGTAAGTCCTACCAAGATACTCAACAATGATATTGTGCCTAAGAGCAAAAGAAATAGACACAAAACTGTACGTAGCACCAGAATCAAACAAGGCTAAAGCTGGAAAAGAATCGAGCAGAATAGAACCTGCGACAACATCTGCAATAGGCTCCATCTCCTCGGCTACAAGAGCAAAGGCTCTACCCTGACCACCCCACTGCTGGTGGTGCTGAACAAACCGCTGCTGTTGGGTCGAAAGTGGACCCCTTGGCTGTACTGCAGGTACTCTCGTCGGTGCCCCTGAGCTGTTACCGCTCCACGGGCCACCCTACTAGGGTTCGCAGGACAATCCCTCAACTGATGTCCGACGGTACCACAATAGAGGTACAGCCCCAGCCTCTTTCGGCAGACCTCCCAGACGTGACCAGGCTTCTTACAGAAGTGGCAAGGAGGCCCATGCTGTGCTTGCTTCGGCTGAGTATGCTGCACCTGCTGAACCGGTGCTCTGGCCTGAACCTGCGGCTGGTGATGCTGGAAAGAACGATGCTGAAGATGAGGGCGCTTAGCAGCCCCGCGCTGCTAGTAGCCCCGAGAAAAGATCACGCTCCCTCTTGGGCTTCAAGCCCCACTCCCGCTCTACCTTGCGGCCCTTCGCATAGATCTGGGTATAAGTCTCATAGAAGGAGGGAATGATGATCTTGATATCCCAAGTCAGCACCTCCCTGAAACGGCTCGCCCTGATCTCCGGGTCTCGAACCATGTACTCTGCGTATCGGCTCAGTCGGTCGAACTCCGCGGCGTACTCCTCCACAGATAAACTGCCCTGCTGCAGATCCTGGAACTGCCGCACCAGGTCGATCTTGTCCGTGGGGAAAAAAACTTCTTCTTGAAGAGGAGCTTAAACTCTGCCCAAGTATGGCCCTCTTCAGCTAGGGCTGGCTCATTTCTGAACCAGGTGTGTACAATGTCTAGCAACTGCAAACCTACCGCCTCGACCTTCAGGTCGTCTGCTAGGCGGGAGGCCCTCATCTGCCGCTCGATATCCTCGAGCTAATCATCTGCATAGACCACACCCTCGGTCCCGCTAAAGTCACGGGGCCCGAGCTTCTTAAAGTCCTGGATATCTCCGTACCTAGTACGCGTCCCCTGATGCGGAGCCCTCTGCTCCACGGCTGCAAGGGCCAACTGATGGACATCCTCCATGCCCTGACGCATCGCGTCTGTCTGTCTCGCCTGGGCTCTCTAAGTCTCCAGCATCTGCTGGAGGAAAGTAAGCATCTGCCCCATATCTGTAGGCAGAGGAGGTGGAGGTAGAAGTATGTCTGCAACTAGCGGAGGAATCCGCTATGCAGGAGGAGGAAGAGCGCCCGTACCAACCATTGGTACTGCGGCCGGAAAAGTCGTAGCAACTCTAGGGTCAGCCCACGTAACTGGCGGAGGAGCGCCCCCAAGAGTTGCTGCCGACACCCCGACTGCAGCAGGAGTGTCCGGATCAGGTCCGCGAGTCATAGCAGACCTCTTCGCGTCCACGGACTCAGGATATCAAAGGAGGACAGTTAGAAAATAGTAAATCAATATCAAAGACGGTAAGCAAGATAAGCAAGAAAAGATCCTACTGTGATTGAGTACTCTTAGCCTACTACATCCTATGTGTAACACAGGCTCGTAGTCAACACTCTAAGACGAGTGCCGCTACGACATTGCACTAATTGCGACTTCAGGACCTGCATGGGCCACCACTAAAAACATGTCACGACCTTCATCCGCTGTAAGGGCACGCGTGCGTAACAACGCCCAGCCCTCACCGTAAAAACAACGTGGAACGCTGTAGGTTTTCTACTCTAACAACAGTTTATATATATCAAAAACCTGTCGAGAATATGGTCAACTCTGAACGGAGGACAAATAATGATAATATATGAGTGCTCAATCACAACTCTAAGATAATAAAGTAAAGACTGGAAGATAAAGACAACAAGACGATAAAATATACCCTGTCAAGTCCAACACAAAGAATATACAAGTCCAAGTCTCTAATACAATCCAAAATAATAACAATCTCAAAAGTAGCTGGAGACAAGGTCCAGTACAAAAGACCTACTCTAACTAAGCAATAGGTAAAGTCTCGTCAGGCGGAGCTAAGCCCTGCTGGACCAAGGTCTCCAAGTCTAAGCCCACTACGTCATCCAGACCGTAGTAGGTACTGTAATCCTCCTCATCAGCATCTGTAATATTTTGTCAACTCCAGTCAGGATGGAACGAGTACAATCAACTAACAACAGTTCACAAGATATGACAAAAGCTATAAGACTGTAAATAGAGAGAATATACAAGAAATCATGAATGTACATGTGAGTATCATGGCAAGGTAAGCTGTAAATCTAGAGCTAGAACAAGACAAGTAAACTAATCATGACATGTACAAGAATCAAGAATCATCTATCTAGGTATGAGTACTAGTTTCAACATGTGGCCGTCTTGGGTCTGCACAAGGTCTACTAGCCTGGTTAATCATACGTGGAGTGTATGATTAACACTCACAAGATCTACAAGAATAACAAGGTGGATAATGACCACACATCTACACTAGTACTCTCCGTTCCCGACTGGTAGAGTGGATCCAAGCAAGACATGTTACGACACGGTATTCTACGAGAAGGGAGCAAGTCTTCTCGAGAATCGGTGTCCATATACTGCACAAGAACTACAAGGGGGCTTGCACAAGATATACCAAGATAACGAGAAATAACATCTTATGTCGGGATCCATAAATACCAATTCGTGTGACCAATGTGTCGAGAACAAACATATCTACACTAATTACATGAATTATAACAATCATCGTAAATTATAAAAGTGTCAGAGAATGTACTCGCCTGTAATATGATAAGATATGTTAACGGAATCCAATGCAGCGTCTCGAGGACCTATAGAGAACAAGACGTATCAATACTATGTTTAGAAAGTATAGTCAAATTAAATTAAACCCTATTAAGTCATTCTAGGTCAAGACAAGTCTAGTTGGGTCAACTTTGGTCATGGGAGAGTATTGGAATTCAATCCATATCAAACTAGGTCGAAAGTTGACTTACAGTTGACTTTGGTCAACGGGTCAACTCTGGTCAATTCTAGGTCAACCCTAGGTCAATAGTGACTAACCGTTGACTTTTAGTCAACCGTTCAAGTCTAATGGAATTTTGGACTAAATTGGGTAAAGTGTTGACCTATAGTTGACTTTTAGTCTAAAAAGTCAACCATGGTCAACCAAGGTCAAGACTAGGTCTAGACGGCTATTTCTAATTATTACCAACCCTTATAATCCATATCCAAGTCTATCTTGGACTCCTAAACCCGTATCTTGGCCGTAGGCCAATATCCTAAATTTACCCTTTACAAGATAAATTTCTAGCCTAGGTGAATACCAAGTTAGCCTACCTACGCTTGGTATTTCGACCCGTTCTCCCTAGGGTAATAGGATACTAGCCTATACATTTGTTACCTACCAAGATACCTAGGTAGAGTGGACGTCTAGTCCATCTTACGGCCTATTGCCGATATCTTGAATATCTCGCGATACGCAATGGTACGACGCGATACCGTTGTCCTACAACCCCGATTTCAACTCGGGAGCCTACAGGCAAAGTCTAATTTATATAATCTAGGTCTCTCCCAAGTTTCAACATTCCGACACTCGGAGCTCCGTTTCACCCTTTCACCCAAATAATTCATTCTCAACTCCTATTCTTCTCCTTCTCCTTCTAATTTCTATTCTTCTAATTCTTCTCCTAATTCTTCCTATTTTTCTTCTTCTAATCTCTCTTCTTATTATCTCCTTATCTTCCTCTAATTCTCTTATTCTTCTTACTACTCTCCTTCTAATTCCACTTTTCTTAATCTTCTTCTTAATCTTTCTTAAACTTCTTAGTCTTCTTCTTATTCCTACTCTTCTTCTTAATCTTCTTCTTCTTAACCTTCTTAATCATTTTCTCCTTAACCTTCTTAATCTTCTTCTTCTTAACTCTTCTTCTTCTTCCTTTCCTCTAAGCTACTGCGGCTCCTGCTACTGCATGTGCCATGCTGCTGCTGCTGCACATTGCTGCTGCTGCTACGCATTGCTGCTGCTGCAATCAGCTGCTGCTGCTGCTGCATTCAGCTGCTGCTACAGCTGATACTGCTACTGCTCCTGCTGCAGTTGCTTATTCTTCTTCTCCTTCTACTTCTACTCCTTTCCCCTCTCTCTCTCTCTCTCTCTCTCTCTATATATATATATATATTTTTTTTTTTCTCTCTCTCTCTCTCTATATATTATATATATATATATATATTATATATATATATATATCTTTTATAATATCTATCTATCCCACTATATATATATATAAACACACTCTCTATGTAAATATATACACACACACATTAAATATATATATATTTACAACACTCACACAACCACACACACACTCTTCCTACCACTCTCAGACACCACCACACCATTCTCACACACCATCACCACCACCATTCCTCTACGCACACACACACAATACTATAATTATATCTACACACATATATATACACTCTATCTATGAAACCCCTAATTAATCCTTAACCTATATTTTTAGGAAACCTATAAAAAGCTATGGGCAAATGGTGGAGAATGAGCCTCTTCATTTATTGTGAAAGCAATAAGTGCAAAAGAGAAAAAAATAGGGAATTTATGGCATACCTAGATTTGGTTTTCCTTGGAGAAAGAAGAAGCTTGAAGAAAAGAAGTGGAATGGAGAGAGAGAGAGTTAACTTAGTTGTGAAGGAAAGAGAGGGGGAGTGGCTCCTCTATGGCCGGCCATGGGGGGTTTTACTGGGTTTGGGTGGTGACCCAATAAGCCCCCAAACCCAATAAGTATTTTAAATTTTGGAAAAATATTGAATTAAAAAATGAATATATATTATATAAACATCTTTTTTTAAAATATACCAAATTACTATATTTGAGTATCGACACAACATGCCACATAGAATTTCTATTCAGAAGCGAAAAAATCATGAAAAACTATAAAAATTATTTATTCTAGAATAAATCAGAAAAATATATGAAAAATATATTTAAATTATATTTAAGTTTTATGATCATCAGAGAACAATTTGTCAAATTACGATAGACCTTTCGGTACCCCAAAAACTAACATAGATAAAACGACACACAAATGCATGAAATACTTGCAAATATGAACAAGTAATGATACTAGATGATAAATAGAGATGTTAGAGACACTACCAAGGGTTTTTTTTTGAGATCAAATGGTTTCAGAAGTAGTCGGAAAGATCCTTGTACCGAAATAGGTTAATTCTGGACACATTTTAGTGCAACGAAGGCTACGGGTAAACGTAGTAGAACTTTGTGAGTCAGCGATGGACATCACAGAAGATAGTAGGGCTATCCATTAGATTTGATTTTAGGCAAAATAGATGAGAAAAATTATTTAAAACCTATTTTACAAATCACTAACCTGCTGAATTCCAGAGTGAAATAATAGACTTTTGGTGTTTGGAAGGCTTATTTCTCT
This sequence comes from Iris pallida, assembly GCA_029216955.1. NCBI lineage: Eukaryota > Viridiplantae > Streptophyta > Magnoliopsida > Asparagales > Iridaceae > Iris > Iris pallida. The sequence goes on from JANAVB010012198.1 coordinate 16,177,897, forward strand.
CTCCGAAGTCCACGAGATGCTTCCAAGAGATAATAGGGTGGTAGAGGAAGTCGAGAGGGTCGTGGTGGATGGCTCAAAAGTCGAAGAAAATGAGGTTGAAGAGAGCGAGGGGTGTCACGACCCGCACCCGCTGTAAGGGCACGCGTGCGTAACAACGCCCAGCCCTCACCGTAAAAACGGCGTGGAACGTTGTAGGTTTTCTACTCTAACAACAGTTTATATATATATCAAAAACCTGTCAAGAATATGGTCAACTCCGAACAGAGGACAAGCAATGATAATATATGAGTGCTCAATCACAACTCTAAGATGATAAAGTAAAGACTGAAAGATAAAGACAACAAAATAATAAAATATAACCTGTCAAGTCCAACACAAAGAATATACAAGTCCAAGTCTCTAATACAATCCAAAATAATAACAGTCTCAAAAGTAGCTGGAGACAAGGTCCAGTACAAAAGACCTACTCTAAATAAGCAATAGGTAAAGTCTCGTCAGGCGGAGCTAAGTCCTGCTGGACCAAGGTCTCCAAGTCTAAGCCCACTACGTCATCCGGACCGTAGTAGGTACGGTAATCCCCCTCATCAGCATCTGTAATATTTTGTTAACATATCCAGTCAGGATGGAACGAGTACAATCAACTAACAACAGTTCACAAGATATGACAAAAGCTATAAGACTGTAAATAGAGAGTATATACAAGAAATCATGGAATATACATGTGAGTATCATGGCAAGGTAAGCTGTAAATCTAGAGCTAGAACAAGGCAAGTAAACTGATCATGACATGTACAAGAATCAAGAATCATCTATCTAGGTGTGTGAGTACTAGTTTCAACATGTGGCCGGCTTGGGTCTGCACAAGGTCTACTGGCCTGGTTAATCATACGTGGAGTGTATGATTAACACTCACAAGATCTACAAGAATAACAAGGTGGATAATGACCACACATCTACACTAGTACTTCCCGTCCCCGACTGGTAGAGTGGATCCAAGCAAGACATGTTACGACACGGGATTCTACGAGAAGGGAGCAAGTCTCCTCGAGAATCGGTGTCCATATACTGCACAAGAACTACAAGGGGGCTTGCACAAGATATACCAAGATAACGAGGAATAACATCTCATGTCGGGATCTATGAATACCAATCTGTGTGACCAATGTGTCGAGAACAAACATATCTACACTAATTACATGAATTATAACAATCATCGTAAATTAGAAAAGTGTCAAAGAATGTACTCGCCTGTAATATGATAAGATATGTCAACAGGATCCAATGCAGCGTCTCGAGGACCTATAGAGAATAAGACGTATCAATACTATGTTTAGGAAGTAAAGTCAAATCAAATTAAACCCTATTAAGTCATTCTAGGTCAAGACAAGTCTAGTTGGATCAACTTTGGTCATGGGAGAGTATTAGAATTCAATCCGTATCAAACTAGGTCGAAAGTTGACTTACAGTTGACTTTGGTCAACGGGTCAACTCTGGTCAACTCTAGGTCAACCCTAGGTCAATAGTGACTAACAGTTAACTTTTAGTCAACCGTTCAAGTCTAATGGAATTTGGGACTAAATTGGATAAAGTGTTGACCCATAGTTGACTTTTAGTCTAAAAAGTCAACCATGGTCAACCAAGGTCAAGACTAGGTCTAGACGGCTATTTCTAATCATTACCAACTCTTACAACCCATATCCAAGTCTATCTTGGACTCCTAAACCCGTATCTTGGCCGTGGGCCAATATCATAAATTTACCCTTTACAAGGTAAATTTCTGGCCAAGATGAATACCAAGTTAGCCCACCTACGCTTGGTATTTCGACCCGTGCTACCTAGGGTAGTAGGATACTAGCCTATACATTCGTTACCTACCAAGATACCTAGGTAGAATGGACGTCTAGTCCATCTTACGGCCTATTGCCGATATCTTGAATATCTTGCGAAATGCAATGGTATGGCACGATACCGTCGTCCTACAACCCCGATTTCAACTCGGGAGCCTACCCGCAAAGTCTAATTTATATAATCTAGGTCTTCCCCAAGTTTCAACTCATTCCGACACTCGGAGCTCCGTTTCACCCTTTCACCCAAAATCTGATTCATTCTCAACTCCTATTCTTCTCCTTCTCCTTCTAATTTCTATTCTTCTAATTCTCTTCTCCTAATTCTTCCTATTCTTCTTCTTCTTCTAATCTCTCTTCTTATTATCTCCTTATCTTCCTATAATTCTCTTATTCTTCTTACTCCTCTCCTTCTAATTCTACTCTTCTTCTTAATCTTCTTCTTAAACTTCTTAGTCTTCTTCTTATTCCTACTCTTCTTCTTAATCTTCTTAATCTTCTTCTTCTTAACCTTCTTAATCTTCTTCTTCTTAACTCTTATTCTTCTTATTCTTCCTTTCCTCCAAGCTACTGCGGCTCCTGCTACTGCTTGTGCCATGCTGCTGCTGCTGCGTATTGCTGCTGCTGCGTATTGCTACTGCTGCAATCAGCTGCTGCTGCTGCTGCTGCATTCAGGTGCTGCTGCAGCTGATACTGCTACTGCTCCTGCTGCAGTTGCTTATTCTTCTTCTCCTTCTTACTTCCTCTACTCCTTTCCCATATATACATATATATATATATATATATATATATATATATATATATATATATATATATATATATATATATATATATATATATATATATATACACACACATATATATATATATATATATATATATATCCCACTATATATATATATAAACACACACTCATCTATATGTAAATATATATATATACACACACATTAAATATATATATAAACATTTACACACACTCACACAACCACACACACACACTCTTCCTACCACTCTCACACACCACCACCACCATTCTCACACACCATCACCACCACCATTCCTGTACACACACACACACAAATACATATAATTATATATACACATATACATATATATACACTCTATCTATGAAAACACCTAATTAATCCTTAACCTAGATTTTTAGGAAACCTATCAAAAGCTATGGACAAATGGTGGAGAATGAGCTCCTCTTCATTTATTGTGAAAGCAATAAGTGCAAAACAGAAATAAATAGGGAATTTATGGCATACCTAGATTTGGTTTTCCTTGGAGAAAGAAGAAGCTTGAAGAAAAGAAGTGGAATGGAGAGAGAGAGAGAGTTAACTTAGTTGTGAAGGAAAGAGAGGGGGAGTGGCTCCTCTATGGCCGGCCATGGGGGGTTTTATTGGTTTCGGGTGGTGACCCAATAAGCCCCCAAACCCAATAGACTTGGTTTGGTTTAAATTGAATTCGGTTTGGTTCGGTTTGACTTCAATTAACTAATTAAGCCTCTAAAATGATTAATTAAGCCATGGAAATAGGGTTTATAGTTTCTAGCCTAGTTAGGATGGCATGTGGGCCAAGTCCAGCTAGTATGTGGGTCCCACTAGGGTCCAGACTACCCGGATCTCCAACTTAAGTCCAAATTGGATAAAATCCAAACCAAATCAAACAAATCCCTAAAAATCATATAAAATCAAATAAAATTCCTAAAAATTATAAAACTTGGAAAATGACAAAAATACTCCTAATTCGAAAACTGGGGGTGACAAGGGGGTCGGCCATG
>JANAVB010012198.1:16184026-16269026 GCA_029216955.1 Iris pallida
GAATCCAATCATAATTGCTTGCTCTAATTGAAATTTCAATTAAATGGAAAGTCAACATATGAAAGATCCAAACATAAATATATGATCAAAGTCAAAGATGGAAATCCAATCATATATTTGCTTACCATATATGTTCTAATATGCACTCTTCGAGCTTCTCCGACGTCCGGATGACACTCGTCGTACTCTAGGATATTCTCTACATAGGTTGGGAACCCCACCCACCCCAATAGTTTTGCCTAAAATTTTAGAACGAACCACAATAGAAAAATGAAGATACTTTTATGAATGATAGAAGGAAGAAAGACATAGGTTGGAGGAAGAAAGAGAGATTTTTCAAACCAAAACCTATACTTGACACAAGACAAAGGAACCAAATATATAGCCATGTCCCATCCCAACATATTTAACATGATTCAATGGAAATAAATAGGACTAATTGGATGTTTAAAAAGCTATTAGGTATTGATAAAAGGCCAACGTATGAGCCTTAAATGTTCAAAAAAGGTCACTAAAGTTCGTTTTTTTCGACTAAGAATACAACACAGGGTCCAATGTGGGGCCGCCATATCAGCATCTAGCTGACGTACGGTCGTTTTCGATCGAATAATTCTTTTAATGATAAATCAATTGTTATGTTTTTTTCGTATTTCTATTATAATGTGTTTTTATAAATTAATAATAGTTGACTATTCACATATCATTTAAATCTTTTGTATTCCATTTGTCATAAATCTCTAATGTCACTAAGTATACCTTAAGAATGTTTGATGCATTAGTAATGATAGAATATAAAAAGAATTGTGTAGCTCATGAGATGTTGGAGGTGGTGCAGATGGGAAAAAAATTGTTTGGACCCACAACAAAAGATATAATGATTTTCTAGATAAGATATTTGGGAGTAGACCTAAAAGTAAAAATTGATTTGTCGTCAATGTTAAGAGCGGCGATGAAAGAGAGTTGAGTGACACAAATGATTTAAATAGCCAGGGGACCAAACCTAAGCCGACGGTTGGCAGCTCTCCTCTTAGGTTTTCAATTGTCTACTGTATTTGTCTCATATTCATATAAGTTACTTTAACATCATAACTAAATGGTGGTCAGTTGATAAATTAATGACATTATAATTTTTTCTTTTTTTTAGATATCTAGTGATACACAGAGCCCATTGCCACAAACTCTCACCATTTTTATAAATATAAATAACAATTATTTTCATAGATAGAAGCAATAATATGCCATCTTTTTTGGTCCACTGCCTCTAACTCCCACCATTTTTGCAAATAGAAGGAAAAATACGTCTTGTGGCTCGATCCACTGATCTTCCACCATCCAGTCAGGATCTTATAACTCTTTTCGGTAACAACAAGAGTCAGTCAAGTTCGACATTATAACTTTAGATATCTTAGTCTCTACCCACATTATTAGTTAATTGTAACATTTTTTTTTTAATTTGGACAATACTTTCGTTTGATTGGTTGGTAATGGCATTGTAACTTTATAGATCTTACTATCTCTAGACAAATTATTAGTTATTTTTAACTCCTTTTTTATTCTGTACTTAGACTACTTAAATCTTACGTTCTTAAATCTTAAATCTTAGACGGTTAAATCTTGAATTGTTTTGAAGTCCTCTTATATAGTGTCCTTATATAGCGGAAGATTTAATGCAAAAGAACTAGTGTGCGATTGAAATGCCTTCTTGAATTCTTCGTCTAAGACAAAAAATTAATGTGCAATCCAGAGCTCATTCGTTCCCTGCTACCTTGCCTGCCGCTCCACTTCCAAAATCTTAATGTGACTTGTAAATTGTTATTTTGAAAATCCCATTGTACTTTTCCATGCATGAATGCAGCCACCATAATATTCCATACAATAAAACTTGTTGGATAGAATCTATCCAGACAGAGGAGGGTAGATTTGGTATATATTATGAATATTTTAATTTTTCTCTTATGTCATACTTTTTATGTCCAAATTATTCTTGTACCATATTGAAATTAGGGTTGGTTTAAAATTTAAATTTTTACTTATCGGTCATCATTAATTGTTAGCATTCCAATGCAATTAATTCTTCTAATCTCTCATCTTAACGTTTTTAATGTTTCCAACCATTAAGTTTCAGTCCATTATTTTTTCTTTGTTCCTGATTAGCCATTACTTTCTTCTTGATTATTTTCTATTTCCTATTTTTATTTTTATTTTCTATTTTCTATTTTCTATTATTTATTTATTTGTTTAATTTTTAATTTTAATTTTTAATTTTTAATTTTTAATTCTTAATTCTTAATTTTTAATTTTTAATTTTTAATTTTTAATTTTTAATTTTTACTTTTTACTTTTTAATTTTTAATTTTTAATTTTAATTTTTAATTTTTAATTTTAATTTTTAATTTTTAATTTCTTTATTATATATTTTTAATTTTTAATTTTAGATTTTTTTTTAAATTTTAAATTTTAACTTCAAAATTTTAAACTTTAAACTTTGAATTTTAATTTTAAAATTTAAATTTAAATTTAAAATTAAAATTCATTTTAAATTTTAAATTTTAAATTTTAAATTTTAAATTTTAAATTCTAAATTTTAAATTCTAAATTTTAAATTCTAAAATTCTAATTCTAAAATTTTAAATTTTAAATTTAAAATTTAAATTTTAAAATTTAAAATTTAAATCTTGAACCTTAAGTCTTAATTCTTAAATCTTAAATCTTAAATCTTAAATTTTAAAGTTTAAATTTTAAAGTTTAAATTTTAAATTTTAAAGTTTAAATTTTTATTTTTTATTTTTATTTTTTATTTGTTATTTGTTATTTGTTATTTGTTATTTGTTATTTGTTATTTGTTATTTTTTAGTGTTCATGTAGGTAGGGCTGTAAAAAGATTCAACCCGTTCGGCTGGTGTATCCTCGGTTAAAGTTTTGTTTGAATCTCGTTCCTGGGTAGATGGGTACCTTAATTTTTAATTTTAGTTTTTTATTTTTAATTTTTAGATTTTAATTCTAATTTATACTTTTTATTTTAGTTTAATATTTTAAATTTTAAATTTTAAATTTTAAATTTTTAGTTTAATATTTAAGTTTTAAATTACAACTTTCATTTTTAGATTGTCCGGGTCACTTAACATTTTGAATAATTATTATTAATAAAACCAAGGGAGAGAAGCAACATAAAATAAACTTCCCTTCCAATAAGACATGCAGTGCTCTACCTACCAAGTTACAAACATAACATTGACATAATATCCAATTTAAAATTTTAAATTTTAAAATTTAAATTTTAGATTTTAAATCTTAAATCTTAAACCTTAAATCTTAAACCTTAAATCTTAAATCTTAAAATTTAAAACTTAAAATTTAAATCTTAAATATAAAGTCTTAAATCTTAACCTTAAATCTTATATCTTAAATTTTAAATTTTAGTTTTTTTATTTTTTATTTTTTAGTGTTCACGTAGGGCTGTAAAAAGATTCAACCCGTTCGGCTCATGTATCATCGGTAAAAGTTTTATTCGAATCTCGTTTGCGGGTAGATCGGTAACTTAATTTTTAATTTTTAGTTTTTAGTTTTAATTTTTAATTTTTACATTTTAATTCTAATTTATATATATTTTAGTTTAATATTTTAAATTTTAAATTGTAAATTTTAAATTTTTAGTTTCTAGTTTTTAATTTTTAGTTTTCAATTTTCAGTTTTTAGTTTTTAGTTTTTAGTTTTTAGTTTTTAATTTTTAGTTTTTAATTTTTATTAGTTATTAGTTTTTATTTTAAAATTTAAAATTAAAATTAATTTTTTTTAGTTTTTAGTTTTTAGTTTTTAATTTTAATTTTAATTTAATTTTAATTTTAATTTTAATTTTAATTTTAATTTTAATTTTAATTTTAATTTTAATTTTAATTTTAATTTTAATTTTAATTTTAATTTTAATTTTAATTTTAATTTTATTTTTAATTTAAATTTTTAAAATTTTTTAAAATTTTAATTTTTCTGTTTTACTTTCTACATTTTACTTTTTAATTTTTAATTTTTAGTTTTTAATTTTTAATTTTTAGTTTTTAGTTTTTAGTTTTCTATTTTTGATCTTTTTCTTAATTCTTAATTTTACCTTTTACTTTTTTCTTTTTAAAATTTAAAATTTAAATTTTAACTTTTAGTTTTTAACTTTTAAATTTAGTTTAATTTTTTTTAATTTCTAATTTTTAGATTTTAATTGTTTATTTTTTAGGTTTTAACTTTTTTATATCTCACATATAGTATAAGATAATATTAGGTTTTGGTCTCCAAATTGTTTTTACGAGTCCAAATCAATGTTCACGTAGGTAGTGATGTAAAAATTAAAATTTAAAAATTATATGTGAGACCCTATTATTATTATTATTATTATTATTATTATTATTATTATTATTATTATTATTAGTTTTCTATGTCCTATTTATATTTAGGGTTTCCTATTTTCTATTTCCTATTTTCAGACCATATCTTATATGTGAGACCATATTACTTTTTTTATTTTTATTTTTAGTTTTAGTTTTCCTATTTTTTATTTCCTAATTCCTATTTCTTATTTCCTTTTTTACTATTTCCAAGTTGCTATTTTCTATTTATTTTTTATTTGCATAAATGTGATAAAACCTACACCACGACAAAGTGTCCGATAACAAAGTGACAACTTTTTCCATCAAATATATTTTTCCGTTTTCTTTTTGAAATGCTTCTCTTTTTGTCCAGCTCTCTACTATTTGTTCACATAACAACATTTAGTTAAACATGAAAGCAGACCTTAGAAAATTGCACCTTCATTATTGTTTAATTGGGTTGAACATTTGGAAAAAAGAAATAAAAATAAAAAAATATATTTAAGGATAACTAAATAATTAAACAACCCAATAAAATATTAATGGCTGCATTAAATGATTTTTATCTGGATAGATTCTATCCAAAAATCAGCTTTTATTCCACGAAAAATTATTTTATGGGTCAGACTTACCATATCATACTATTTAGTGGATTACATAAGGATGAATGCATGCACAAATTTCAATGTCATCTAATGAGTGAAATTGAAGTGTGTACGACTATAGTCCGAAATATTTGGTCTCCAATAGGTCGTACAAAATCACAGGATGCCACTGTCTTCTCATGATTACCGAGTACATGGAACACGTGTTCAAGGTCAAATCCAATTGTGTTTGGTTGGATCATCCGTTGTAAGGATGGCATTCTTACATGTGAGTAGTAATAATATCCGAAATTTCAATGGAGCCCTAAGAGCATCTCCAATCCTATTGTAAGTTTAGAAAAAATAGTTGTCACATAGGAATAACAAATTTTTATTTCAAAAATTCTTCTCCAATACAAATGTAGAATAAAACATGAAGTTGACATGGCAATGACATGGCAAAAACAATGTGAAGTTGGTTGTCGAGATCTAGACAATGTACTTCACAATGACTTTGTCCCCACATCATCAATTATGAATAGAAATATTTATAAAAAATGAAGAAATGGAGGAGTTGTCATGGAAGTTGGAAAAAAATACTTTTAATTGTCTTCTGTCACGACCCGCACCCTAGAGTTAGGGCACGAGAACGTAACAACGCCCAGCCTACGCCGCAGTGTCGGCGGTAGAACGCTGTCCTAGGTCTCAATGCATCTAACAGTATAAGACTAAACAGTTTATACTCCCCGAATGGGGGTGACATAGCAGAATGTAAACTCAATCACATCTAAGGTAGAGCATAAAGGAAGATAGATAAAACATGAAATCGAAAAGAGATACAACAGATAGAAGTCTAAGTGTCTAAGATACAAACTCAGAATACATCTCAAAATCCAAATACAGTAATCCATAAATACAACTCAAGATGACTGAAAATAACTATAAGCAAAACCCTAGCTATCTATGCAACCTCTACTGTCTCCTCTAGGCTAGCAGGCAACCTCCAGGCTATCTGTAAAATTTATCAACAGGTCTAGTCAGGACAGGAGCGAGTACAGTACATCTCAACAGTTCATAGCAGGTTAGAAGATATAATCATGCAGTAAAGTAAGATACAAGTACTGAAAGAAATGCAGTATGTAAACAGAGAGAGTAAGCTGTAATAGAAATATCTACTATAAATAGAGAATTAGCAGTGACTAGTAAGTCAGAGTACAATATGAACATGTAAATGGCCTGGGATGATTCTGATAAGACACTAAGGAATGATTCTGATAAGATACTACTGGTGTATTATTCACATGTCCAATTCTACTCCTCCGTACCCCCAATCAATACACAAGGATCCAGCCAGGTTATGTTATATGATGCTATGTAACAGCCCCCGAAGGGTGGTAGACCCCGAAGGTGATAAGCCTCCGAAGGGTGGTAGACCCCGAAGGTGATACATAGTAGTCCCATAAATGGGATAAGGATTCCAGGAAGACTCTACAATCATAAGAGTATATGTCGTAAGTGATCAAAGAACCAATGAAGCATAATGATACGCCATGTAAGTGAAACACACATAACATGTAGTACCCGATGCTCCCTAAGGATAACATCTCAAGAAGGGATCCATATAGTACCAATCCATGTGACCAACGTGACAGTACAAGTAAAGTAATATACTGCAGAAAATAATTCTAAGCAGGATATGAAATGATCAGAGAATGTACTCGCCTGTATCTGAGTGTCCAATATGAAACGTACTGTCCATGGAGAGGTGTCTGGCTCCTAATTAGAACAACACAAGTCACAACATGTCCATAAGGGTAATATAAAGTACTACAATGCATTCTACATGAATCTAGGTCAAACTAGGCCAAAGTCAACCCTTAGTCAACTCTGGTCAACTGCACTAGTCAAACTAGGTCATGTCCTAACCCAACAGGTCTTACTAGGCCTAACCAAGACTATCCTAGCAAGCACACTTCAATACAAGGCTATACAAGCCAACATACACCCAACTCTATATAGCATGCAATTATTCAATACTCAAATAGGCAAGAATTTACATTGGATATACACTAGGTAATCTATTACTTTAAGCTATATATGTCTACACATATATACACACGCATATATTGGTATTCAACATTAGGTCTATAATCATGGCATTTCAAATGGTTATATAAACTTATATATTACAACACAATATGCTAACATATATATAATATACATACATAGCTAAGTTAACTATATTCATAAATACTTATTTAAGAGGCTATGTGTGTGTATGTGAACATGGCAAAGGGGCAAGTGAGGGTTAAATGGGCATACATAGTGTATACATATCAAAGAGTGTCAAAGTGTAAGTGAACAATGTGTCCAGTGTGATAGTGTCAACATAGTGTAAGGGGATACATGAGGTAATATAGGATTTATGTTAACATAGAACATTACATCTCATTAACTTGTATATTGCATACATTACATCTATTATTACATTACATTCATGCTTGCATTCATTCATCATTCATTTATTCTCTTGCACCACTATATGTACCATACATTACACACTATGGAACCTACATATTCATTACAAGCCATACTTATACATACTTACATTAGATAGGATACTTACATCTCATATATCATTTATTTAACCACTTACTCATGCTTGCATTCTCTATTTAATTACATAATGTATATACATTAACATGGGTTAAAATCAAATAGAACATTATATTACACACAAGGGTGCACAAAATGCATATGCCGAATAGTAACTCCTACTAATAATCAATACTGTACCATCTTAGCATGAATTAAAATCTTGGATTAAAGTATGTTATAGATCTATGTGTTAGCTTTCCGAAATTTTAAACGGATCGCGTTTTCGTTTCCGGAAACTCCCGGAATCGCGAAAACACCGAGAACGCGTTTGTCTTTCGTACAGCTGACACTCAAATAATTCTCTAGAAAGTTACAGAAAGAATTAGGCCTATTAATACATGTTTTTAGAAATCTAACTTCAATACGCTTCTTTTAAAAAAAGGAGATTAAACCGAGCTTTGAGCTAGAAGTTATGACATTTCTAAGTTAGGGCTGAAATTAAAAACGTGGATAAAAATCATGACGGATTTAGGTAGTTTGAGACAAAAGAACACAAGTATATAACATAATATATCAAGAACTCGCTCTATACACTAATATATATATATATGAGACACTATAGAACACATCTCCAATACAAAAATATGAGATTAAACATGTAATAATTCATTCATACATAACAACAACACATAGTGTGTCCAAATTTGGGATTTTCCCACATGGACACAACCACAACACAAAGGACACTCCTATGACCTCCAAATGGACACAAAATGGACACAAATGGAGATACAACAATGGGGGTCATTCCTATGGGTTCAAAATAGACCTATATGTATGAGAAAATGAAAAGGAGAAGGGATTTATACCTCCCGGTAGATCGAATCGAAGAAAAGCCTTCCCGGAGCGACACCGACACGTAGAGATTCCAAAAGGACACGAACGAGCTTCGAATTCTCCCAAACTTGGGTAGCTTCCTCCTTGGCTAGAATGGAGAAGGAAAGAAGAAGATTTGGTGGTGAAATGGAAGGATTTGGTGGAGAAATTTCTAGGGATTGCTCTCTAGGAATTTGGGGAAGAACAAGAGAGAGAGTGTGGATGAGAATAATGAAATGAACTTGAGCCTATCCTCTCCCAAAGTGACTGGCCATATGGGGCTATTTGTCCTATTATGTAAGGTCCAAAATGCCCCCACTAACCTATTCTATGAGTATTAGGAAAGGGCTAATTGGTTGGGGCTAAATTAGTCATTCTAAAGTCTCTAATCACACTAACCTTATCCATAATAATTAGTCTAACCTCTAACTAAAATATTTCTATCATGTGGACTAAAATTAATATCATGTGGGCCATGCCTAACTAGTGTGTGGGTCCCACTAGAGTCAAACTACCCCCGGGTCTCCGTTTCAAGTCGGATTGAGTTAAAATTTGAACCTGACTCAAATAACCCCAAAACAATATCATAAATAATAAAATAATTTCAAAATAATTCAAAGAGGTCAAATACAAAAATATTCTTAGGCCAAAAATGACATTAAAATATCATAATCACATGGTTAGGCTCTAGGTCAAACAGTCTCTAGGGTTTCACTAGCAAAACGTCAAAACCACAAGTTATTGATTTAAATAATTTTAAAATGATTTAAAATCACCAAACATCATATCATGAATTAAATATCATTATTAAAATATTTATAAACACGAAATTTCAAAATTATCCTCTTTTGGGAAACTGGGTGCTACATCTTCTCAATACTTTTGTATTGGAGAACACTTTATTATCTCATTGTCTTCACTACCAAAATTCAACGTTTTAGCGATGGCCATATCCGTCGCCAACCCGTCGATAAATTAGATTACCGACGGTTTGCCGACGGATTTGGGTCAAATACATTCGTCGGGATATGATTCGTCGCTAAAAATAATCCGTCGCCAAGTGGTCGCCAAGCGACGACTGAGCGACGAATTTTCGGTAGCCATATTCGTACAATTAGCGACGACTGGCCGACGGGTTTTCGTCAAATCAAGTATCAGAAAGTTAGTAATACATCGACTTACCGACGGGGTCAATCCGTCGGCAATTTGTCAGTGAACGCGTATCAGTGAGTTTCTGATACGCAACCTCCGTCGCTATTCCATCGCGCGTAGTCGCAAACCAGCAACGGATTGACGACGACTTATCTGTGGTGCCCCGCTCCTAGCGGTTCACTATGTAAGGCTTGTGGCTTGGTTAACTCGGTCGGAACCGAGTATTGGAAAAACTTATCGTCGGCACCGAATCGATCACGGACAAGTGCATAATAACCTTTCCAACTAATGGATTGGTTTCTGTTGAAATATGTCCAAGAGTTTTCTCTGGATGTTTTGCTGCTGGTTTTGTTGCTTGGTTTTGATGGGTGCTTTTCTGAATGATTTTCGATGATTTGATTCTTGCCCATTTTTATCGATTTGCATAGCATTCATTCTTGAGAATCCTGAGAGAAGAGAACATAACGAGACGGAGTATTAACCAAACTTTTGGTGCCAATGCCGACTGACGCATGATGGAAGGCTAAGCGTGCAAGTGTTCCTTGCTCTCTCTGTGATTCTCTAATTTGGTGAGTGTGGATCTCTGTGGTGGTATTGTCCCTCTCGCTATTCCTTCATGCCAACTAAATAAATATCTTGCAACATCCATTGATCGATATCAAGTTGCTAATGCCACAAGTCAATACCACTAAGAAGCTAGTCATAGAACATTGAAATGATGCTTGCCCCTTGAATATTGAGTGAATCGATTACACTGTTAACAACATTGAGATTATGTTTGTCCATTAAACATTGAATTGAGATGAATTGATGCCTGAAATGATGGAATGTGAAATGTTGAGAATGAACATGTTACCTAGTTTTTAATATTCTATGCACACAATGTTTATCGAGTCGGACACACATTCGTATGACCATAGACATATTTGTATACAAGGATTTTCCTCGAACGGTACCCGCGACGGTAGAATCGAGTCGGCCTAGGAGGGAATTAGTGCTTTGGTAGCACGGTATCGGAACCTTCATTCGGTCTCACAACGTGGTGAGTGGTCAACCGCATACCAATACGAAGTCCTATATGACACGACGACATGGTGCACAACCACTAGTGATCATGTTGTAAGGATGTATGCTAATCAATGTCTAATACATGGGCGGTAAGTATATTATTATTATCCTGTATCTTATACAGGAAAGCTGGATTCGGCCAATGGTAAAGTAAACATGGTTTCATAAAATTCTATGTTGGCTTAATTGTGATTCACTCTAAATATTTTCTGTTCCTAATATGTTCATATCTTTAAAATGCTTGTCATTAATAAAATGTTGGTTTAGCTGAGTGGGCCAACAGGGCTCACCAGTGCATTGTTTTAATGTGCTGACCCCTCCTCCACAGGTACTGGAGAAGGCTCCGGCGCACACCACAATTAAAGCTTTCTGAACTGCTGTTTCCTTTCAAGTTGTTTTCCCTAAAAGATGTACAAAATATTGTGGAGTTATCAAAGATGGCTGCTTATATTTTAAAGTACTAAAGGGGCATGATGTATGGAACGGAAAATTATTTTATGACAGCCTATCAGTTGTACTTCTTTTCATGAATCAATGTAGCCGAAAAGACATTTCAAATATTATCGAGAAAAGTTGTATTCTGACTACAATTATCAATAAAATGAGTATTTCTTCTTCCTATATTGTGTCCTCAATGTTTTTGAAATGTGGCTGGGTTTCAAATGTTTCTAAATGACATAAAAGTGCACGTTCTTGCCTTGTACAAGTGCAACACCAGACTTGTACGACATCACGCCTTAGCGAGGACGAACGATTCGGCACAAATCGAAGCGAGGACGAAAGAATCTCCGAATCGGGGCATGACAAGTTGGTATCAGAGCACGGTTTCAAATCCTTGGATTTCAAAAATGTTTTCAGAAAAGAAATCTTGATGCAAATTTTCTCGATTGATGGTGTCGATAGCGCTAGCATGAAATAATGTTTCATACAATAAGTCTATAAATATTTTATGAGTGCTAATGGAATTATTTCTTTGTTGTAGAATGGCTAAAGGTGATAATGCAAAGACGAATTCATCGTCTGACCCAATGGAGAAACTGATTAAATAATTGGAGGCTCAGAGGAAGCAGAGCGAAGCTCAACATCGGGCGCTTCAAGAGCAACTTCAATATCAGTTTCAAGAGCAGCTGGATACTCAAAAAAAACAAGTGGATAATATGTCTCAGATTGTCGCTAAGCTGACGACCGATTCCAATATTTCTGTAAAGGCCGCAGCAACCGAGACCGTAGAAGTGTCGACAGAGAAATCTGAAATGCCGACACGGAAGAGAATGAGCTTCAAGTTCTTCGACTTCAAGAGCTGCGACCCTCCTAAGTTTAATGGGAGAGCGAAGCCAGATGAAGTAATGGGCTTCCTGAACACACTTGAGGGCTACTTTCGAATGCTGGAGATTCAGGGCAGTAAGAGGGTGGAGTGTACCGCTGTACAACTTCGTCTCAAGGCTCAGGAATGGTGGACTTCGCAGAGACAGGACTTTGCGGTAATAGTCCGGATATGAAGGTATCTTGGGAGACCTTCAAACAGGCTTTCATTGCCCAATTCATTCCACCAGCTGTCTGTCAATAAAAAGAGAATGAGTTCATAGCACTCCGACAGGGCAGTATGTCAGTGGATGATTATGAGACAGAATTTTTGAAGGGAGTCGCATTCGCTGGGTACATGGTACCAAATGACGATGCCAAGCGAGAAAGATTTGTACAAGGCTTGAATGAGGGCCTGCAGCGGGATGTGCTAAGTCGAAAGTGTACATCTTACCGGGAGGCGTACGAGACAGCTCTCGAGATGGAGAGATTTCATCAGCCGGCTAGTCGTGGGACAACTCAGAACTACCAAGGCAATAACCAGAAACAACCTTGGTCGGCAGGAAAAAATGACGCACCTAAGCGTCCTAACACAGGGGATAACAGGGGACCTCAGCAGCAGTTGCCACGTTGCAATAAATACAACATATGGAGGCACAAAACTGAAGACTGTCGTACTGGGTATTTCAAATATGGTCGTATAGGTCACAGGGCAGTTGACTGTAGAGGCAGAGGAGAGAATCAGTATCCTCCTCGTGGATATAACAATAATCAGTATCGTGGGCATAACAACAATCAGAACCGGGGCCAACATAACAACCAAAATCGTAGCCAAGCGCCACCAGCCTTACCAGCTCCAACTGGGAATGCACCGAATCAACAACAAGGTGCACAGGCAAGGGTTTATGCCTTGACTCAGGCAGAGGCCCAGACCGCAGAGAATGTTATAACAGATATGTTATTGTACAAAGGCATAACTGCAAGAGTACTTTTTGATTCTGGTACTACTCATTGCTTTATCTCGTCTGATTTTGCAACAAAAAATAAATTTTGTAGGACTCTACTAAAGACAGCTTTGTGTGTTAGTACTTCTTCGGGAGTAGATATGCCTGCAACTTTGATTTGCAGGGACGACTACATTAAAATTGGAGGCAAAACTTTATCTCTGGATACAATTGTACTTGACATCAAAGATTACGATATCATATTAAAAATGGAATGGCTCAGCGCCTGTCATGCAACAATCGACTGTGCGGATAAGAGAGTTTTGTTTTGCCTACCCGGAGAAACGGAGTTCTCTTACACGTGCGTCTCGACGTTCTAAGGACCTATGGTAATATCGGCAGTTACAGCATAGCACATGTTGTATTCAGGGTATGAAGGATTCCTTGCTTCCGTTCAAGACACCGGAATGAAGAGTGTAGGCTCGAATCAGACCGAGATTGTGGTAGAGTTTCCTGATGTGTTTCTGGATGAAATACCTGGAATGACGCCGGATAGGGAAATTGAATTCACAATTGATACATTTCCGGATACTCGCCCGATATCAAAGGCGCCATACAGGATGGCTCCGGCAGAATTAAATGAACTAAAGATGCAGCTACAAGAATTGCTAGACCGGGGATACATTCGCCCAAGTGTATCTCCATGGGGAGCTCCAGTACTGTTTGTAAAGAAGAAGGATGGGACGATGCGGCTATGCATCGATTACAGAGAACTGAATAAGGCAACCATCCGTAACAAGTATCCCTTGCCAAGGATAGATGATTTGTTCGATCAGCTACAAGGAATGACCGTTTTTTTCCAAAATCGATCTTTGTTCAGGTTACCATCAATTGAAGATCAGACCCGAAGACGTCCCTAAGTCAGCATTCTGTACGAGATATGAACACTATGAGTTTTTGGTCATGCCATTCAGTTTGACTAATGCTCCAGCAGCCTTTATGGATCTAATGAATAGAGTGTTTCGACCATTTCTAGAAAAGTTTGTTGTTGTCTTCATCGATGACATCTTGATCTACTCAAAGGACAGAGAGACTCATGTCGGACACTTGAGAGAAGTACTTCAGACGCTGCGAGACAATCAGTTGTATGCAAAACTAAGCAAGTACGAATTTTGGATGAACAACATGTCGTTCCTAGGATACGTTGTCTCGGCAGAAGACGTTACGTTGACCCAAAGAAGATTGAGGCAGTTGTAGACTGGAAACAGCCTGCATCAGCTAGTAAGATATGGAGTTTCCTTGGTTTAGCCGGGTACTACCGTAGGTTTGTGAAAGACTTTTTAAGAATTGCTTCGCCTTTGACTCGCCTTACTCAGAAGGGAGGCGTATTTAAGTGGACCGATGACTGTAAGAGTAGTTTTCAGGAACTCAAGCAGCGGCTCGTCACGACTCCAATTTTAGCACTTCCAGAAGGCTCTGAGGGATTTCAGATTTACAGTGGCACATCAGAACATGGTTTGGGATGTGTTCTCATGTAACGTGGAAAGACAATATCATATGCGTCGAGACAACTCAAACAGCATGAGAAGAATTACCCACTCATAATTTAGAACTGGCAGCGATTGTGTTTGCGTTGAAATTATGGCGACATTATCTCTATGGTATGTCCTGCGAGATCTTCACAGATCAAAAAAGTCTGAAGTACATATTTACGCAGAAGAAATTGAATTTGAGGCAGCGACGTTGGTTAGAATTGATCAAGGACTATGACTTGACAATTTTCTATACGTCGGGTAAAGGGAACGTGGTAGCTGATGCCTTGAGTCAAAAATTCGTTGGGTCACTAGCAGTAGCAAATGAGGTACTATAAGATCTTGAAGAGATGGGCATCGAATTCAGGATCCGTCCACAGAATGTACAGTTGGCTCAGTTGCAGCTTGAGCCGAGCCTCCAGGGAAGGATTAAGATTGCTCAGAAGGACGATCCATTTCTGCAGAAGATACACGAGTTGATTCTTGCAGGAAAGGCGTCGGACTTTACAGTTGAAGATGACACTATTCGTGTCAAGGAAAGATTGTGCGTTCCTAAGGATGATGAGCTCAGAAAGGAAATACTGGCCGAGGCTCATTTTATGAAGTATTCCATGTATCCGGGAAGCATGAAGATGTATAAGGATCTGCGCTCAACATTTTGGTGGCATGGTATGAAGAAGGATGTGGCTCTTTTCGTATCATAATGCATGGCTTGTCAGCGTGTGAAGGCCGAACACCAACGGCCAGGCGGAGAACTACAAAATTTGGGTATTCCACATTGGAAGTAGGATAATATCTGTATGGAATTTATAGTCAGCTTGCCAAGAACTCAGAAGGGGAATGATGCAATTTGGGAGATCGTGGATAGATTAACCAAATTGGCTCATTTCATTCCAAAAAAAGTTACATGGGGCATAGAACGGTTGGCTCAGATCTACATAAATAAAATTGTCCGATTACATGGGATGCCAGCTTCTATAGTGTCAGATAGAGACGGGCGATTCTTGTCGTGATTTTGGATAAGTCTGCACTCGGCAATGGACACAAAGTTGAATTTCGGTACGGCATACCATCCGCAGACTGATGGTCAGACAGAAAGAGTAAATCAGATTCTTGAAGATATGTTGAGATTGTGCGTGCTTGATTCGAAAATAAATTGGGACGCACATCTCGCATTGGCAGAATTTGCCTATAACAACAGTTATCAGACAAGTATCCAAATGGCCCCGTACGAAGCCTTGTATGGATGGAAATATCGATCACCGATATGCTCGGATGAAGTCGGTGAACGACAAGTGCTCGGAACAGAACTTGTGGAACAGGCCGTCGAAAGAGTTCGCTTAATTCGAGAAAGGCTTAAAGTTGCTCAAAGTCGACAAACGAGTTATGCAGATGTACATCGACGTCCTTTGGAATTCACGGCGGAAGATCATGTCTTCTTGAAGGTCACACCCATGCGAGGTGTGATACGATTTTGGATAAAAGGAAAGCTGAGCCCGAGATTCGTTGGATCCTTCGAGATTTTGGAGAAGGTAGCCTCAGTGGCTTATCGACTTGTACTACCTCCGGCTCTGGCTGATGTGCATAATGTCTTCCATGTGTCCCAACTGCGGAAGTACGTACATGATCCAAGTCACGTAGTAAACTTCGATCAGTTGCAGTTGAGTGCTGACCTATCCTACACTGAAGAGCCTGTCCAGATTTTGGACAAGATAGAGAAAGTTTTACAGAATCGGATAGTAACCTTGGTCAACGTGCTTTGGCAGAACCATGTTGTCGAG
This sequence comes from Iris pallida, assembly GCA_029216955.1. Lineage (NCBI taxonomy): Eukaryota > Viridiplantae > Streptophyta > Magnoliopsida > Asparagales > Iridaceae > Iris > Iris pallida. The sequence goes on from JANAVB010012198.1 coordinate 16,200,216, forward strand.
GAGTCGACGTGGGAACTAGAATAGGAGATGCGGGTGAAATACCCCTCGCTGTTTGATAATTTTGAGGTAGGACTTTTGCTTTAAGTTTCGAGGACGAAACTTTTTCTTACTGGTATATTATGTAGGGCCCGCTCCTAGCGGTTCACTATGAAAGGCTTTTAGCTTGGTTAACTCGGTCGGAACCGAGTATTGGGGAAACTTACTGTTAGCACCGAATCGATCACGGACAAGTGCATAAGAACCTTTCCAACGAATGGATTGGTTTCTCTTGAAATGCGTCCAAGAGTTTTCTCTGGATGTTTTGCTGCTGGTTTTGTTGCTTGGTTTTGATGGATGCTTTTCTGAATGATTTTCGATGATTTGATTCTTGCCCATTTTTATCGATTTGCATAGCATTCATTCTTGAGAATTCTGAGAGAAGTGAACATAACGAGACAGAGTATTAACCAAACTTTTGGTGCCAATGTAGACTGACACGTGACGGAAGGCTAAGCGTGCAAGTGTTCCTCTCTCTCTGCGATTCTCTAATTTAGTGAGTGTGGATCTCTGTGGCGGTATTGTCCCTCTCGCTATTCTTTCATGCCAACTAAATAAATATCTTGCAACATCCGTTGATCGATATCAAGTTGCTAATGCTATAAGTCAATACCACTAAGAAGCTAGTCATAGAACATTGAAATGATGCTTGCCCCTTGAACATTAAAGAATTGATTACACTGTTAACAACATTGAGATTATGCTTGTCCACTGAACATTGAATTGAGATGAATTGGTGCCTAAAATGATGGAATATGAAATGTTGACAATGAACATGTTGCCTAGTATTTAATATTCTTTGCACACAATGTTTATCGAGTCGGACACACATTCGCATGACCATAGACGTACTTGTATACAAGGATTTTCTTCGAACGGTACGTGCAGCGGTGGGATCGAGTCGGCCTAGGAGGGTAGCACGGTATCAGAACCTTCATTCGGGCTCGCAACCTGGTGAGTGGTCAACCGCATACCAATACAAAGTCCTATATGGCACGTCGACATGGTGCACAACCACCAGTGGTCATGTTGTAAGGTGTATGCTAATCAATGTCTAAAGCAGGGGTGGTAAGTATATTATTATTATCCTGTATCTTATGTAGGAAAGCTGGATTCGGCCAATGGTAAAGTAAACATGGTTTCATAAAATTCTATGTTGCCTTAATTATGATTCACTCTAAATGTTGCCTATTCCTAATAAGTTCATATCTTTAAAATGCTTGTCATTAATAAAATGTTACTTTAGCTGAGTGGGCCAACGGGGCTCACCAGTGCATTGTTATAATGTTCTGACCCCTCCTCCACAGGTACTGGAGAAGGCTCGGGCGCACACCGCAATTAAAGCTTTATGAACTGTTGTTTCCTTTCAAGTTGTTTTCCCTAAAAGACGCACAAAGTATTGCGGAGTTATCAAAGATGGCTACTTATATTTCAAAGTACTAAAGGGGCATGATGTATTAAACGGGAAATTTTTTCCTGGCAGCCTATCAGTTGTACTTCTTTTCACGAATCAATGTAGCCGAAAAGGCATTTCAAATATTATCGAGAAAAGTTGTATTCTGACTACAATTATCAATAAAATGAGTATTTCTTCTTCCTATATTGTGTCCTTAATGTTTCTGAAATATGGCTGGGTTTCAAATCTTTTTAAATGACATAACAGTGCACGTTCTTGCCAAGTGCAACAACAGACTTATACGGTATCACGCCTTAGCGAAGACGAACAATTCGGCACGAATCGAAGTGAGGACGAAAGATTTCCCGAATCGGGGCGTGACATTATCCGTCGCTAAGGCTTTAGAAATCTTTCATATTTCTAGAACCTAATCGACGGATTATCCGTCGCTTGGTTGTCGCCGTCCGTCGCTAAATTGAAATTCTCCACTTAGCGACGGATAATCCGTCGCTTGGTTGTCGCCGTCCATCGCTAAATTGAAATTCTCCAGTTAGTGACGGATAATCCGTCGCTTGGTTATCGCGAGCCGTCGCTTTTTAGTCGCTAGTCCATCTCTAACTGGAAAATTTTTGAATTTTTTTTCAATAAAACAGAGCATTCACTGTTCACACAACATCCGAAACATCGGAACATCACAATATGCATCACACACCAAAAAATAAATATCCATCACAAATACATCACACAAACCAACATACAATACACAACAATATAATAATTATATCATATATATATATATATATATATATATATATATATATATATATTTACCAAGTCTAGATAATAGCATCTAAAAACATCAAAGTCTAGATAAAACCATGTTTAGAAAATAAGAAACATTAAGAGTTATAAAACCATACAAGTCGGTTGTCAGAACTAATAAGTCTACTGGAAACAAATCCAGTCAAAACAGGGTCCCGGGCTTCTATATCCTCACTTTCAAAGAGGGAAAGTGGCTACCCAAGACCCGAAGCCTATTGAGAGACGAAGCTAGTGAGCCTTGTGACTAGAGCACCGAAAGGTTGCCTGTGGGACGGTCTTCTTTGAGCGGTTTAAGAGCCTTGAACGAGAACTTGACTATCTCGCTAATCCCGAGACTCAGATGTCTATTTACATAAACTATTTATTGATTTAGCCATGGATCTTGGCCGGGAGGAGGAAGAAGAAGATAAGATGAAGGCAGACCGAAGTATATATATATATATATATATATATATATATATATATATATATATATATATAGTGTCGTCTATGCTGGGGCAGATAGAAATCTCTTAGCCAGCGCGCATAAGTAGGATCCACGCCAGCAAGATCAATATCCAGAGGAGATGGATGACTGGAACTGTCGGTGCAACTGCCCTCTGGTGCAACCTCCTCCTTCACAGCTATCTCGGCTTTAGGAATCACTTCCTCCGTAATAGTAGGAGGAAATTCTTCCTTGATCTCCTCAGCAGCAGGAGGTCCCACTATCTCCTCAGCGGCAGGAGGTACCGCTACCACCTCAGCAGCCATCTGTGCCTCTCTCAAGCGAGATCCTCGGGTCTTGGTTGCCATCTGGTAAGACCATTAATATTAATGAGAGCACGTATATACAAAATTCAACTCCGCTTCGTTTGACGATTTAATTTTGCACAGTCTCGAGTATTGAATTATCCATAAAAACACACTTTAGAAACAGTTCAGATTCGAAAACACGAGAAGAATCTTAATCCAGACCATAAACATGAAATTTGTACCTATCACATACAAACCTACTTCCAATCACTCTCATAACTGGCCAATCACTCTCGTAAACGTAGAATACCATTACAAGAGAGTCACGAGAGAGTAAACAATCTCCTAAATATTGATGTTTACGAGAGTGATTGGCCAGTTAAATCTACTGTAACTGGCCAATCACTCTCGTAAACATCAATAACATTTTATGGACCCATCTGCTCCTTCCTACTTCCCTTCTTCTCGTTTCTCACTCTCAGCCAACCAAAGCCTAGCCCAGACCAACATATACTAGAGCCTTCCCCCACTTCATACCCGTCAGTTTGTTCTCCTCGGGTATTTAGGTCGATCGTCCAAACGCAATACTAGAGAATGAGGAGGTGAATCCGCTACGATCGATACTAAGTACATACAGTCGAGGAGGTGGATCCGCTACTGATATCGATTATGATACAGATACCGATACCGATACCGATTCTGATACAGGTACCTATACCGATACCGATTCTGATACAGATACCGATACCGATACAGATACCGATAGTCTGATACTGATACCGAAAGTCCGATACTGATACTCATAGGAATTGGACTCAGCAGAAGGTCAGGAAAATTGGGACTGAACCTACTCCCCTGCTGTAGCTTATAGAGAAATAAGAATTTGAAGACAGAATCATTTGTTCAAAATATTTAACATTCTAAAATCAAAATATTAAAACAAAATATTCAAATCCAACTATCCCGCCAAATGTACACACACAACTCCCAGCTATTGTAGAGCCCCTCAGCAACACCAGTTTCCCAACATTCAAATAAGGTTTAGGAAGAAAAAATTCAAAAAATGTTCAAATAAATTTCCAACTGAAGTAGAATCCAAGAGATCGGAAGTTCAAATAACCAATTAAATCCACATTTGAAATCAAAGTCCAAATCATAACAATTAAATCAATATTTTTAGAAAACGACTTAAAGCAAAAGTTTAAACGAGCCCACAGGTCCCAAGTCTTGAGCACAGACTCCTCCAGTATACGTCTACTCTATCATCCATGGGTACGCACACAATGCCTAGATACACATAGCACCTGGTCACGCACACACGATACCATCACCAAGTGCGACTGCTGAACACCTCCATAACCAGACACGTACACACGACATCCCCCTACAGAACTCGATTCTATCCAGGAACAATTTCCCCCATTAATCTTAGCAATAAAACTCTACCACATCAAGGAAGGAGAAGAAAGGAACGTTACCAGAGAAGTGATCTGATCTGGAATACAGACACAGTCAAGTGACTGGACACGATCCACCGGATCGGACACGATCCTTCTTTGTCCAGATGTAATTTGGGTCCTGTGTGAGATATTTTGTTAAACATGTGGTGATCAATTCAAAGAATTTAACATAAGAACATCTCCTGATTATAGGATGTTCCAAAAATCAGAAAATCAAACAAGATTAACACTAACTCCGGGTTAAAGCTCTGGGTTCAACTTCTTGATAGAATGGTCAAGATCAACCCGATCGATGTTTCCAATCCAAAATTGTGATCGATCGAGAATCAAAACATAGATCAATTGTGTTGCAACTTACTGATCGAATTCAGGTCAATCGATCGACCAAGATTCGAGTTGAACCGATCTATCGGATCGACCGATTCGATCAAGATCATAACATTTCGGAAACACATTCAAATTGATCAAGGAAAGGAGACGAAGAAGGACTGGGACCTTACTGTGCTCTGTGCACAATCGAAGATCCGCTTACTGTGTCGCCGTCGAGGAAGTAGTGGACTCGCAGATACGAATTTGTCGGAGGAGGATCCTGCTGTCGTCGAAAGAGGTGATCCCGCTACCTAACTGCGGTAGAGGGGGCACCTGGTTGCCATCGTCTCTCGCCGCCTCCAGGAAGGAGGTGATCCTCGCTCGGTGATCGCCGGGAACGAATATCCTGCCGTCGACGTTCGAAAGAATGCCACCGGATCTCTGTCAGTAGGGTGCACCTCCGGAGAAGATCAGCACCCCGCCACTGCTGCTGTGGAGGGGAGCCTCGCCATGGCCGGCCGAACAATTAAGGTTAGGGTTCCAAAATGGTGGGGAGAAATTGGGAAGCTCCTAAAAATTGAGAGAGGAGAAGGAAATGTTTTAGAAAAAAATAAGAACTCTCTCTCTCTCTCAACTGCTAGTATAACATTAGGGATTTTGAAAAAAAGCCCCTCCACCAAAAGATATTTATTAAGATAACCCCTCCCCTTTTTTATTAATTTCACAAACGATTCAAATTCTGTTAGAGGTGGTTGGAGTTTGTTACAAGGAAGAGTGGGGTTAGTTAGAATTCTTGGAGAGCACTCAAAATATAATTGCTAGTCTTCTCAACAAATATTTATTTATAAAATCACAAGGGAATATTAAATTAATAAACGACTATTCTTCAACACAAAAATAATATTCCAAAATTTTAAATACTATAAATTCATAAAATTCGGAAAATGGGGTTACAAATCTCCCCACCTTAGAAAAATTTGTCCTCGAAATTTCAGGAGCACAATTAGGCACGAAAAATAATCAAATACAAAACTCAAAATTGGCACAATTTAAGGTGGTACAAGACGATAGTCACAGAAAAGAAATCAATGGATAATAGTCTTAATGGCATCCGATAATCCTACATATCTGGAGTCACTTTCCCTACAGTTCCTGCCCCGCCAGTATGCATCTGGTTGCAGTGAACCTTCGGTTTCATGGTCCCGAGAATAATAGATTACCGCAATATTCTATCAACTTTATCTGATATGAATTTAGGACATAGCTTTAATAATATCTGAGAGCCTATGAATACCCGTAATTATTTTGACTTAGAGTTCATGCCTCGCCAGTACACAGCTAGCTGCAGTGAACTCACGGTCTCAATAATCTGAGTCATAGTAGGTTGTCGAATATTATCTCAACTTATCCCAAAAGAATTTCAAGGAGTTTTACGAAAATTCTAGATCAGAATAGAGAGTGATAGTATCTGTTCTTTAGAAACAAATTTATTGGATATCAAAAGACAATCAAAAGTCAAAAAGTAGTTACTGAGTACTATGAAACAACAGAGATAGAAAGACTTTAGAAACAAGTCTCGAAGAGAAAAACATAAAGGAAAATTCTAGAAGGAACAACGAAAAAAGGTAGCGATCCACGAGTGCCTCCGATCGTCAGTACTCGTCCGGAATCGGAATGGTCTCCACTTCCTCGGCTGTCAGAAGGTAGACTCGTCCCTCTGGCTGCGCTCCCTACGGCTGCTGGACATGAAGAGGTAAGTCCTCTTGCTGGGGTCCCAGTGCTCCTCGTGCTCGTCCCTCAGCGGCATCTGGACAATCTTTGACCTGGTGAGCAGGTGATCCACAAAACAAGCAAAACCTCAGTCTCTTGTGGCATTCGTCGTAATGATGTCCTAGGCGGTGATAGTAGTTGCAAGTGACCGCCAACTGCTACCTCTGTGGCTGATTAGTATAAACTCTGGCTGGACGGTGATGATGCTGGACTGGCTGCTGATGTGGCCTCACCTGAATCTGAGTCCTCTTCGCCGGTGTTTGATAGCTGCTACTACTGATGTCTCGATCCCATTTTATCTTCGGGTACATCTCCTTCTCCACCGCCTAAGCAATCTGGAGAAAGCTTGAATAAGTCGTCGCCTGGCTGATCGCCACTACATGCCGTAACTCTCTGGTCAGGCCCTTCTTGAACCTCCAAGCCCTATCCTCTAGTGTGCCGACTACGTTCTATGTGAACCTGCTGACTCAGGTGAACTCCGATGTGTACTCTGCCACCGTCATGTTCCCCTGTTGCAGTACCTCAAACTGTATCCGAAGCTCATCTCGCTCCATGTCTGGGAAGAACTTCTCCTTTAACAGAGTTTTAAAGTCTGTCTAGAGAACCTGGGGCGCAGCTAACTGAGGCTCCTCTCGGTACCAGGCTCTGGCAATGTTAAAAAGTTGTATGCTCTCAACTTCCACCTTCAGGTCATCTGGAATCCTCGCCATCTTTAACGTCCGCTCGGCATTTTCCATCCACTCATCCACATATACTATCCCCTCATGGCCACAGAAATCTATCGGACAAAGGTTCTGGTAGTCTCTGGCTGTCCCTGGTCTCGGTGCTGCTAGTGTTGTAGGTGCTACCGGTGCTGGTAGAGCCGGCTCTTGGGTCCTGAGGGCATCCATAACCATAGAGCGAAACTGCACAGCCTGATTGTTCTGTGCCTCCATGAACTGCTGGAACATAGCCATCACCTGAGTGCCATCGAACATCATCGTCGTAGGTAGCGGAGGAAACTAAGGAGGTGGTGGTAGAAGCTGCTCTACAGGTACATCGACTGCGGTCTGATCCGAAACTCCTCTAGCTCCGGGATGATCTGCGGTCTTCCTGGTGGTAACCATCCTGAAATAGAAAGAAAACTCGTTGATTGCTAAGTCCTAGAAAATAATAAACCTCCGAGAAAATATTGAGTATAATCAATGTCTATATTCAATAACTATAACAATTTCCTATGAATCCTATGCTGTGATGAGTTTTCCTTAGTCTAACAGTTTCCCAAATAACACTTTATAGCCTAGGTGCCATTTGGACAGACCTGTATGGGCCACTACTAAAAACATATCACGACCCGCTTCCGAATAATCGGACACAAGTCGGACACGCCCAGCCTTCGTCGATGGATACAACGAAGTAAGCTGTACAATTCTAAAGAAAACTCCAAGATACAAGATACATAAAATAACACAGGAGCTATACACGTTCCCAGAACAGATCTCCACAATCTACCAAGTCAATACAAAATCATCCGAAGACAAATCCGGTAACCAGAATAAAATTATACAATCCTGAATCCTCAATATAATATACATGATACAAACTCTAAATAAACTAGAAAAATAATCTAATCTAGAGCACTGCAACTCTAAGTCCATCCTGAAATACAACTCCACCAACTCCGGGCTCTGACCCAAGGTGGTACCATATCCTTAAGATACCTGCAACGTATCCTGTCAAGAAAAGAGCAAAGTACAACCCCGACAAGAAGCACTAAACAAAGTAAACTAAAATGCATGAATAATGAACTACAATATAAACTTTGGTACAAGAACCTGAACATGAAACTGTAGTACATGAATAATGATGAAACTGTAGTACCAGATCCAGAACAATGAACTAGACTATCAGTGTAACATGCATTTGAAATAACTAACAGAGTATGTGATCGGCTGGGGTAGTACAGGATACAAAAGCACATGAATAATGGTATGGCTTAGAGTCCCACGTGCACAGTATGAGACCTAAGCTATTAGTCAATGCCTAGCTAATATAGGATTGGTCACATATCTATAGTATTTCCCCACCCCAATGTACAAGTAAAGAACAATGAACAATGAACGATGAACAATGAACGATGAACAGTGAACAATAAACAATCGTGTGTACAACGTGTCAATATGAGAACATGAAGCAAGACAGAAATACAGAGTAAAGGGTTCTAGTTGGTGTACTTGCCTTGTTCTGGATGATCGGGAATAGTAAAGCACAAATCTGCATGTCCACCTGGATAAGGTACTATTTGGTTAAGTTCTAATTTAAAGACATTTATCTAAATAAATCTTTTGCTAAACAAGCTAGCTTTTTAGGGCTAACTTGCTAAATATCTATATACTAGCTAACTATACATATATATTGGCTATAATATATACTTAATCATAAGTTTATATGCTAACCAACAAGAATACTAACATAATAATAATAGTCAGAACATTGTTTATTAGCTAGAAATATTCAATATTTATCTAGAAAATATTTATGATTTTAGGAAGCTTGTTTTTCTTTAGACAAAATATTTGATGAGTAATTAATATAATTACCAAGATATAATAATACCCATTATCAATCATACATATACCCTTATATGTATATACTAATAAAGTTTTCATCAAATACCATATACACATATATTCACTAACTTCTGGCCCAGCCCAGTCCCAAACTTAACAAATAGCTTCAACAATATTTATACAATAGCTATTGACTTTGGCCCAGCCCATAAAATCGTTTCAGGTCCCTTGGTTGAGCTAAACTTTCATAGCTTGCCTACGTAGAAGATTTTAAACCCTAATTCAAAACTCTCATACTCTATATTTAGCTGACTGAGAAAGGAACCCAACCTTTCATAATACATAGAAGCAACCACTCCCAACTTCACATTCTCCTTATACCAAATCAAAACCAAAATCTAGTACATACTCACACACAAAACATGTGAACCCAGCAACTGAGCATACAAAGTCAAACATAGCCGAATCTTACTCTAGTCTGGCAAGATATACATCCAACTTTGTTGCATAACTAGCCCAACATAACCCTATAGGAGCTCAAAGCTGCTGGTGTACATATGAATCTAACAGCCAAGTTGGGTTCAGAAATTCCTCCAAATAGCCCCACACAAACCAAAAATATAATTTATACAACCAAACTCTCTAAGTGAAAATATGCCTAACTTAGCAAAACACATATTGGACTCAGCAGAAGCTCAGAAAAATTGAGACTGAACCTACTCCCCTGCTGTAGCTTATAGAGAAATAAGAATTTGAAGACAGAATTATTTGTTCAAAATATTTAACATTCCAAAATCAAAATATTAAAACAAAATATTCAAATCCAACTATCCCGCCAAATGTACACACACAACTCCCAGCTATTGCAGAGCCCCTCAGCAACACCAGTTTCCCAACATTCAAGTAAGGTTTAGGAAGACAAAATTCTAAAAATGTTCAAATAAATTCCAACTGAAGTAGAATCCAAGAGATCGGAAGTTCAAATAACCAATTAAATCCATATTTGAAATCAAAGTCCAAATCATAACAATTAAATCAATATTTTTAAAAAACAGCTTAAACAAAAGTTTAAACGAGCCCACAGGTCCCAAGTCTTGAGCACAGACTCCTCCAGTCTATGTCTACTCTATCATCCACCGGTACGCACACAATGGCTAGATACACATAGCATCTGGTCATGCGCACACGACACCATCACCAAGCGCGACCGCTGAACACCTTCTTAACCAGACACGTATACACGTACACATGACATCCCCCTACAGAACTCGATTATGTCCAGGAATAATTTCAATCTTAGCAATAAAACTCTACCACATCAAGGAAAGAGAAGGAAGGAATGTTACCTGAGAAGTTATCTGATCTGGAATGCAGACATAGTCAAGTGACTGGACATGTCACTACCACATTTTTAGCTTGAGGACATTTTGGTCATTTTAAAAATTTTGGATTTATTTTGAATTGTTGGAGTGATGGTTGTTATTTTTGACCTTTGCTAGTTGAGACTTTGGAGACTAACCCAAATGTTGACTTTGACTATGGTGACTTGGTTAGCATGGTAGGACTCTAGTCTAACTTAAGTCGACCCAAGTTGACTTGTTGGGCTAATTTGCATGGAGAGAATAGGTGCTTAGGGTGTTTGAACCTTTGGCTAAGGGATTGAATCAAGTGACATCTAAACTTGGGCCAAGCCCACTAGCCATCAACCCTAACCCTAATATTCCATTCTTGGCCACCCCCCTAGGGTTTCCCCTATTTAATGCCTCTTCATTGTTCTTGCCTCTTTTTACATCATTTCTATATTTGGCAAGAAAGAGGTATTGACCATTCTTCAGCACTTCACAACTTCTTCATTTTAATTCCTTTTTGACTCTATTCTCTTGCATTAGGACCTAATTATTGCCTATTTACTGTTTATGATGAGAAATCACAGCATTTGAACAATTTGGGGCTTTTGTGTTGCAAGAAGGATTCTTATTTTTAAAGTTTTTCATTGAGTTTGACACTCAATAGGTAAATCCCTCAAACCACTTCATTTTTTTGATTTATTTGCATGGTTGCATCGATCTAGGAGTCCCCTAGCTATGGTGTGAGTCTTTGGTAATTTTGTGTCGATTTCGTGTCATATCGGACACGTATCAGTCACCTTTTGCTAGTGTTTGATGTTATAACTGTGTGAACCTTTTCAGGCTATTTTCGAAATGTTTTTGAATGAAAATGTTGATTTATATTTGTATATTGATTTCGTGTCGGTTTGGGAGTGTCACAGTGTCTGTGTCGTGTCTGCAAGCAATAGGACACGCCGCGTGCAGCGCTCGATCGTGTCCTGCTACTCGAACAACAGTGTGCGGTGTCCGTGTCAAAATAAGATACGACACTTGGTGTGATGCTAGGCCCCACGACTGACACGAGATTCCTTGAATGTCAGATTATATCGTGTCAAGTCGGACACATTTTAGACACCATACTAAATTTATACTGAACGCACACACACGTGAAACCCAACCCGATACGCATCTCGTGTCCGCACTGGACACGACGTGGACTCCTCGTAGTGTGTCGTTTGTGTAGCCCTATAGTGGGCTACACGTGGACGTGACCATGTGGCTCCATGTATTGTGTGTCATGTCCACGAGGACTCTAAACCTCTGTACGACGTTCTGATATGTAGATGCACGCTGTGTGTTCGAAACGTGTTGGACACGTCGTGTCCTACTTTGAGGATACGATACGACCTGTGTAGCATGTGTACACCTACATGACACTTTATCAACCATTTAATTGATGATTTATGTTAAATTCGAATCCAATTTTGTATTTCCCCCTATGTTCTGATACTGTGCAATATCAGAAATTATTTTCGAAAATTCGAATAATTTGAATGTAATGTTCATATGTTAAATTGTATGTTTCACATGTTATATCATGCTGGGTTGTTTGTGGATACTGTAGGGATTCACATGTGGAGTTTACTTAGAATTTTGATGAGTTTCGAGTGTGTTATGACACTCGATTTTGACTGAACTGTACTGTTCAGTTTACTGAGTTTGTTAGGTTTTAATTGGCTAAATTATGGATTGAATGCATGATTCATATGTTAATTTGTAGGTTTAACTTGTTAGAATTATGCTGGGTTATATAGTTATGTGTTGGTTTCACATGTGGGATTGGATGTGATTCTATGTACATGCATACTCAATTGTATAAACTGAACATGTTTGATACTCCTAATATGAACTAAAACCATTGCCATGATAACCCCTTAATTGCATATAACTGAACCATTATGTTCATATATACCAATGTGAGTTTACTGAAACTTGAAGGCTTAATGTTAACCCTAATCTATAAACTCTATTAACCCACTTGTTAAACTGAACTTTCACTTGTAAAACTGAACATTACCCATACACTGACCTGAATCTGAACACTATGAGATGACTGTACACACATTACCTTACCCATATGTACACTGTCCTAACACTATCAAAACTGAACCTATGACACTTGTTAATTGAACATGGTATATAGCTATACCTACATGCTCATGCACACACCCTTACAACCGTTATGTGTATACACACACACACTATGATATGTATGCACACTTGTATTTTCACTCTTCACTTTTTCACTCTATATATTATATATATATATATATATATATATATATATATATATATATATATATATATATAGTGTATATTTACATGAATGTTTGATTAGGTTACTTAGCATTGTGATACTTATCTATATGTATGTGTATATGCATTTATGTGTGCAAGTTTGTTATTCAAAGAGTATGTATGCATGATGTAAATTTGTTATGTATTTGAAGTGTAATATATATATATATATATATATATATATATATATATATATATGAGGTCCTAGTGCCTTGTGTTGTATGTGAATGCTAGGATAGACATGGTTAGGCTTAGTGAGACTTATCTGGGTTAGGACTTGACCTAGTTGACCTAGTTTGACTAGTGTAGTTGACTAGAGTTGACCAAAGGTTGACTTTAGTCTAGATTGACCCAAACATCATGTAGAATGTACTGTAATATTCTATATTACCATTCTGGACATGTTGTGACTTGTGTTGTTTTAAATAGGAGTCAGACACCTCTCCTCAGACAGTATATTCACTTCGGACTTTCAGATATCAGACGAGTACATTCTCTGACCATTTCATACTTGCTAGAACTTATATTCCTGCTTTAGATTACTTTACTTAATGTTGTCACGACATTATCACGGATTGGTACTATATGGATCTCTTCATGCGATGTTATCCCCCTCGGAAGCATCGGGTACATCATGTCATGTGCGTTTTACTTTTATTATGTACTCCTGTGCTTTCATCATGCATATAAACTCATATGAATAATGTACTATCATGTTCACTGAGCCCTCATGTATAAACTTTACGTACACTCATTTATGAGCTCCCATGTGAAGTAATGTAAAATAACATAACTTTATTGGATCGTTGTGTATTGATTGGGGACGGGGGAGTATAAATAGTCATGTGGACAATTCCAAAGTAGTGTAGTCATGTACAAACTTTCATGTTTATTATCAAGCCGTTCACATGTCTATCTTGTACTTTAAATCACTAGTTCACTGTTAGTTCTCTATCTATAGTAGATATTTACATTACAGTCATCTATTTTACGTCTTGTAATTCCTACAGTTATTTATGTATCTTACTCTTCTGCATGTGTATATTTTCTAACACATTATGAACTATATGAGATGTACTGTGCTCGCTCCTGTCCTGACTGGACCTGTTGAAAATATTACAGAGGACGAGGATGAGGCGTGTTGTACTACATACTACGGGGCAGCATTAGAGGACACCAGTGACTTGGACCTCCAGCTGGATCCATTACCTGCTGACGACACCCCCATAGTTTAGCTATCTTATTTCAGTTGTATCTCATCTGGATATTTGTATTTGAAATTTTATGATGATTTAGATTTGTGGAGTTGTTAGATGTTTATCTTAGACACTTTGGATTCTCTCTCGTATTGTATTTCATCTGTGGATTCTGTTGATATTCCTATCTATCTTATCGTACATCTTTCTTAGCTGTGATTGAGATTTGTACTTTATATTGTTCCTCAATTCAGAGAGTATAACTGTACAATGTACCTTAACCTGTTAGATGCATATGACCTAGGACAGCGTTCTACCGCCGACACTGCGACGTAGGCTGGACGTACCTACTTGCCGTGCCCTTACACTAGGGTGCGGGTCGTGATAGGACACGATCTACCGGATCGGATACGATCCTTCTGTGACCAGATGCAATTTGGGTCCTGTGTGAACTATTTTGTTAAACAGGTGGTGATCAATTCAGAGAAATCAACATAAGAACATCTCCTGATTACAAGATGTTCCAAAAATTAGAAAATCAAACAAGATTAACACTAACTCCGGGCTAAAGCTCTGGGTTCAACTTCTTGATAGAATGGTCAAGATCAACCCGATCGATGTTTCCAATCCAAAAAAGTGATCGATCGAGAATCAAAACATAGATCAATTGTGTTCCAACTTACTGATTGAATTCAGGTCGATCGATCTACCAAGATTCGAGTTGAACCGATCTATCGGATCGACCGATTCGATCAAGATCGCAACATTTCGAAAACACAATCAAATTGATCAAAGAAAGGAGACGAAGAAGGACAGTGACCTTACTGTGCTCTGTGCACAATCGAAGGTCCGCTCACTGCGTCGCCGTCGGGGAAGTAGTGGACTCGCGGATACGAATTCGCCGGAGGGGGATCCTGTTGTCATCGAAAGAGGTGATCCCGCTGCCTAACTGCAGTGGAGGGGCCACATGGTTGTCGTCGTCTCTCACCGCCTCCAGGGAGGAGGCGATCCTCGCTCGGTGATCGCCGGGAACGAAGATCCTACCGTCGACGTTCGGGAGAACGCCACCGGATATCTGTCAGTGGGGTGCGCCTCCGAAAAAGATCAGCACCCGCCACTGCTGCTATGGAGGGGAGCCTCGCCATGGACGGCCGAGCAATTAGGGTTAGGGTTTCAAAACGGTAAGGAGAAATTGGGGAGCTCCTGAAAATTGAGAGAGAAGAAGGAAATGTTTTGGGAAAGAATGAGAACTCTCTCTCTATCTTTCTCTCAATTTCTAATATAACATTAGGGCTTTTGCAAATAAGCCCCTCCACCAAAAGACATTTATTATGATAACCCCTCCCCCTTTTCATTAATTACACAAACGACCCAAATTCTGTTAGAGGTGGTTGGAGTTTGTTACAAGGAAGTTTGGGGTTAGTTAGAATACTTGGATAGCACTCAAAATATAATTGCTAGTCTTCTCAACGAATATTTATTTATAAAATCACAAGGGATTATTAAATTAATAAATTACTATTCTTCAACACAAAAATCATAGTCCAAAATTTTAAATACTATATATTCATAAAATCCAGAAAGTGGGGTTACAATTACCCCCGTTAGGGGAAGATAGAAGGAAGATAAATGGCTCGTTCCAGAAGAACGTCCTAAATTATCCTGACATACTCCGCTTTATCTATCTCAATTAGAAGAATTATCCCTTATAATATATTGCAAATAATTAATCGATGCCTACTTGATACACATTAATACTGCAAATAGCTAGGTCACATATAACAAATATGATGAGTGTACGTTCTAGGATAGAAGTAAATATCAAAAGAACCATATAAATACAACAAATGAATAAGTTCTTTATTAAGAACGTGTAAGACCTAAAGGTTATAAAAGTTCAGCTCTCTAGAAGAAGAGACTGAATAGTATAACATACCTTAAATGCTCTTAAAAAAGAAGCTCCTGAGAAAGTAATTCTTGTACATAAAAGTTCAAAGTATCTCCTGTAGAGAAAGTTCATGACGATCCAGATGATGTCATAAACAAAGATCCAAAATTTCAAAGTATATTGCTCCGATCGAGGATGTACCTAAAAGATTGAAAAAAGGTACCGGTATTAAAAAAATCTATGTTTTATACATATTCAGGAAAAATTTGGAATCAAGAATAATTTGTCATAAATGACATTTGCAAATGAGAATAAAAAAAAGGATAGCACTAAACCATGAATAATTTTTGAATGTTGAAATGATAATCGAAAGATGCAATTCTCTTGCAAAACTTGTAGTGTTCGATCTTATAGTACAAAATCCAAAAGAAATAAACCCGGGTAGGTTTAAATGGGTGTTCTTAGGAAATAAAGAGATCTAGATGTATAAAGCGGATTCTTGAAATGATCATGAGTAGAATATAAAGAAACATATTTCCCGATTGTTGTAACCTAGAGAAAAAAAAGATATACACAAAATCTTTGAAGGATTTAAATTACCAGGATATCTCTAAAATTACCAGGATATCCCTGAAGGATTTGTAAAATGAGCCATAATGGGCTAAAACCATCCGAAAAATATAATATTATAGACTCGTTGAGTATCTATCTAAAAAAGAATATAATAATGATATTAAATGTCCAAGATGAAGAAAATTGCTGAATGAATTCATTAAAGCAACCGGATATACATGACAATATCTCCTGAAGGGATTGAAAGTACCTTCCGAAGAGATAATCTCTCAAAGAAATGATATCACGAGGAGATAATCTCCAGTAGAGATCTCATGAAGAGAAAATCTCCAAAAGAGATCTCATGAAAAAAAATTCCTGAAGAGATCACCCGAAAAGAAATATCCTAAAAAGATTTAATATGAGCAGTTATCATTCACTCAATATACATATAGTAGTCAGGACTCAGGTCAATGGGACCTATTTTGGCCTACAGAAGAAAAAAAAACATATTTTGGATCCTGAAATATCGTCTTTAAATAAGATAAGTGCATATTCTTTATTTAGCACAAGGTATCCTGAAATTTTTGAATGTTGAAATGATAATCGAAAGATGCAATTCTCTTGCAAAACTTGTAGTGTTCGATCTTATAGTACAAAATCCAAAAGAAATAAACTCGGGTAGGTTTAAATGGGTGTTCTTAGGAAATAAAGAGATCTAGATGTATAAAGCGGATTCTCGAAATGATCATGAGTAGAATATAAAGAAACATATTTCCCGATTGTTGTAACCTAGAGAAAAAAAAAGATATACACAAAATCTTTGAAGGATTTAAATTACCAGGATATCTCTAAAATTACCAGGATATCCCTGAAGGATTTGTAAAACGAGCCATAATGGACTAAAACCATCCGAAAAATAGAATATTATAGACTCGTTGAGTATCTATCTAAAAAAGAATATAATAATGATTTTAAATGTCCAAGATGAAGAAAATTCCTGAATGAATTCATTAAAGCAACCGGATATACATGACAATATCTCCTGAAGGGATTGAAAGTACCTTCCGAAGAGATAATCTCTCGAAGAAATGATATCACGAGGAGATAATCTCCAGTAGAGATCTCATGAAGAGAAAATCTCCAGAAGAGATCTCATGAAAAAAAATTCCTGAAGAGATCTCCCCAAAAAAAATATCCTAAAGGGATTTAATATGAGCAGTTGTCATTCACTCAGTATACATATAGTAGTAAGGTCAATGGGACCTATTTTGGCCTACAGAAGAAAAAAACATATTTTGGATCCTGAAATATCGTCTTTAAATAAGATAAGTGCATATTCTTTATTTAGCACAAGGTATTTCATGATATCTCTTTTATGTGCAAATACTAACTACATATGGATCTGCACATACATATTTTCATTGGAATGACATATATCATATTTTAGATATGTCAAAGGGATCATTTTATTCATGTGAATGTGTTGATCTTATGGGATATGAAGATGAAAGTTATTAATGATTTGATCTCCATAAGGGGATATTACAAACAAGTTATATTTTATAAACAGTGTTAAACAAGATATATTTTCTAAACAATGTTGTAGGTATTTTGGTGTTCAATCAAGCAAATCACTACCGTATCTCAGCAAACATAGAATGTATATGGCTATGATTTCACCACTTCAATATATTAGGAGAGATACAAACTTCCAAGAATCATAAATAAGTCTACAACTCTTCAGGAGGATATGTGGATAATGTATATAAATGTATATAAATGTATAGACAAATAAAGCATTGGGTTGAGATGTAATATTCAAATGTATTAGGGAGTTGATTTTTTATTTGAAATTAAAGTTTGTAAGAACTAAAATGTAATTTTTTTACAGGGAGAATCATGTATATGCAAGCATCCTGAAGATGTTAATAGAGACATCATGAGGCATATCTTTGCACATTATACTCTTTTTTCTTCGATGAGGTTTACCATTGTGTTTTTCCTTCGAAAGGTTTTTAACGAGGCAGTGTAAGTCGCACCAACTTGAATTCCTGAAAAATATTATTGTACTCTTTTGTTTTACTATGAATTTCTCTCAAAGATGGATTTTTTTCTTAGAAAAGTTTCAGTAAGACAATAATTAAAGTGGGCATCCAAATATGGATGTCCTTATCCTTATTGACAACCACTATTATCTTCTTTGCTGTTTATATATTCTTAGTAAGAAAAGTCCCAAAGGAATTCCAAGGGGCTACACTATTCTCTTTCACTTCCAATTTTACAACACAATGAACATTTTATGTTTCAAAAAGAACCGCTTCATGGTAAGGTATAATTAATATTAATTTGCAACACCACTTATATTAATAAATGTTACATTATTTTCATGTAAAATGAATAGTCTTTTTGATATACAACGAATTCTACACTAATTAAAGGTCCAATATCTCTGCATATGTCATACCCCGATTCTGAAGAATCGATAACCGTTCCCCGAACGTGATGCCGTATGAGCCTAAGTTTCGCTCGCACAAGGCAGTTTCATAAGGTTTTCATAGAGTATGCAGAGAAATTGGAACAACATATTAGAAACAGAAAAAAACTTTACTTCATTGATAATGAACATTATCTACAAGACTAGTTGTCGCGTGATCTTATAACTTGACTCAATTACAAAATGAACGCTGATGAGATAGTCGTTACATACATTACATCCCTCTTTTACAACCAAAATATTAAAACTACCTGCTATTGAGAAAAGTCGAGCTATATTTCTTGGACTGATGTAGAGTCTTCAAAAGAGCAGATTCAAGCCTTCGAGCACACGAGTAAGGCTTCAAAATACTCGAACGTCGCCTTGTTAAGTGGCACACTCCTCCTGACTTGTACTACCAGTGGAGAGCGAGGATCAATACATTGCCGTATACTGGTGGGTGGCTAATAAAGTACCACGCTCTCATTTCGTTCAAGAAATTTGTAAAGCATGCATGTATAATTGGTTATCTTACTAACCATCATAGTGGATTACATATAAACATTTAACAAGGCATAGCATATAAAAACTACATTACTTTTACACTTGTAGCATAGTCTCCGTGTTTGAAACAAACAAACCATATTCATCCTGTGTCAATTGATATCAATAGATGAAGGCATTACATAGGTATGAAGGTCACTAGCAATGTCAAGCCATCTTGGACTATAGCTAGGTTAGACGACAATCCTTTTAAGGCGGGTAGCAAGCCCTGTTTGAAAGCTCCCGAATCACCCATGTCAGTTAAGCTAGCACTGCTATCCCCGTTCCTCCTGGGTCAAATCGGTTCCTTGGCCTAGGCTACCATTCGAGGAACTAAATCTCTTATGCACAAGTTTTCTAATGACCGTACTATTAACTCAGTTGTTCGACATAGTCTATGAGTTCTTTAGAAACTTAGCCAATTTCATAGTATTTTGCTTTATTATTGCAACATTCGTTAATCAATTCTAACCATGCAACAGTTTTTATTATAGTAGTTCTATAGCACGTGCTTGTGAGAAATCATACAACAATTCATTGATTTAATTCCGTAAAAGCAAGCATAATTTACTTGGTGTCAACTGCATCTACTTATAACATTTCAATTATGTTGTTTTGTCGATTGATTTTGAAAATATGAGGGTCAAAGGAGAGAAGGGTCAGTCACTCACCTTGATTTGTTTTAGGTGAGAGATAAGTTCGGCTGCGCTAGACGGTGCTGTACCTACCTAGAAATCATATTTCTATTTTTAGAAATTAATGCTATTATTTTTGGAATTTATAAAAAAAATTCCAAAATTCATTTGTGAAGTTATTATTATTATTTAGCTATAATTATTATTATTTAATAATTAGTGAACCTTCTAATTGTTAGGATTAATATTATTATTAACCTAATTCATGTTTCCAAGCCTTGGGCTTGGATTGCGGGCCTATGGCTTTCCAAGCCTTGGACTTTGGATGCCTAACTAGTAATTAGCCTTATTTAATGGATTATTTAGCATTAGTTAGGGGTTAGATTTAGTTAGTTAATGGGTTCCACTATTGCCCCTAGATCTATTCCAAATTATATTGATTGCCATCATGGCTTGTGGAGCACTCCATTTTTTCTATTATAATATTAGGGACTCTCCAATATTTTATTCACAAATATTCTTACTCTATCCAGCCATTAGCTACTGTCCACCGTCGTACCGTCGCGTCGTCGCCTTACTCTGCTAGTCGGACTCCAGCGAAGTGTTACCTTCTCATCGTCATCTCCTCCATGTTTCTTCCTCCTCCTCAACCGGCCTTCCTGACCAACGCCCAAGCCACCAGAAACCTCCCCGCCACCTGGTTGTCGTCTCCACCTCCGCTCTCCAGCCCTAGCCTAATACCACTATACGCCACAGCCACCACCACAACCGTCATCACCACCGCAGACGATCACCGACCTCCTCCACCGGCCTCACCCGGCCATCAACTATTACCACCGCGGATCTCCGTCGTCGAGCACGCATCCTCTCCGCCACCATCGTCGACCATAGATCCAGCCGTTGCTGCCCCTAGGCCTGTCAATGGTAGACCAAAATTTCGTATCCGATCCGTACTCGGACTAAAAAATAGAACCTAAGTCTATCAAACCCACAAGGCTTCTCAATCACCTGATTTAATATGTAGTCCTAAACTCCTGTCTCACTAGCATTTTCTTAAGCAACTTCGAATACTGTGTTATCTTAAGTCTTAAATGGTTTATTTATTTCGAACATGAAAAGAACCTGGCTAGTGTATGCGCTTTGAATAATTTCGAACATAAAAAGAATATGTGTTATCTTAAAGTCTTAAAGCTTTGCATACTGTTTTGAATACTATTTACTCTTAAGTCGCTTTTCATTCATTACCAAGCTAGCCTAATATGAGTGTTATCTTGACTTGTAGGTATCAAAGATGCAGCAGATAACAAAATATTACACATGTTGTTTTGGGCTATAAACAAGACAACCCTCTTGCAAACTGCTTATGTACTAAGATGATGTATTAAGACATGTACCAAACTATATATTATGTATTATGTATGTGGACCATGGTCCGTGGAGCCTTGTATGGAGAATTTCTTGCTGTGTGGAGAATTACTTATATGTGTAATGTATTCGATGTATGCATGGACTATTAGTTATATATGCTTATGTGGAGAATTTTTTAGTGCAAATGTATTCAATGTATGCATAGAAATTTGCTGCTTATGATATTTCAATGTGGAAATCTCACATATATCTAACAAAATCTGCTGTTCCAATATGGAAATCTGCTGCTTCTGATATTTCAATGTGGAAATCTGTTGTTTCTTGACAAAATTTGTCGTTTTAATGTGAAAATCTGTTGTTTCTTGACAAAATATGCTGGTTCTGATTTTTCTCTTCCCCTTTTTTAATATTTTTTAGTAATCTTATTGGTTTGGATATTATCCGATATCCGTTAAAATTATCGATAACAGATACGGTAGCCAAAACTTCTATCTAATCGAATATCGGATAGTTATCGGATATATCCGATAGTTGATGGTTCAAATATGGTAATGCCAATATCCAACCAATAAGCTACCATTGACATGCATGTCTGTACCCAACCCAGCCACCCGATCTCGTCGGGTCAACCCTAGCCTCATCGTCCATTGAACCAACATCACCACCGCTGACTTTCTGCCGTATCTCTATCACCACAAGCAACTCCTCTTCCAGATTCGGCTACCCATGCCTCTACTCGCTAGATCCTGGTAGATCTGACTGCCCTCGAACACTGTCCCACCAGCAATACGTAGAGGCTGAGTCCCAGCGTCGGCAACTTCCCACCGCCGTCATCGCCTCTCCGAAATTAAGGGTTTAGCCTCTAATGATCTACTAAATATTTTACTAATAAAATGTAGTATTCAAATATTATAAAATATTTTATGTAATTGATTATGCTTATCCTTTCGATTATCATCTTGATCATAATCTAATTGTGTGTTTCCTATTCTGTGACTTTGCTCAATCTCTTCTAAATTTATCGGCGACCTATGGATTATTTATTATGGACAATCTTGGATTATCTGGACGGAGGATACGATATAGGACGACATGATCTTTATGACTATGACTATGATGATGCGATCTTAGGATTTTGTTATGGACTTTAGAGCACGTCGACTACAACCAATCGAGGCAAGTACTTACAATGATCACTTTTATTTCCTGATAGTTATTTTATTCATGATTTAGATGTGCATTCTATGATGATTGTCATAATTATTACATGAGATTAGTATTTATGGATTCTATTTCATGATTACAACGTTCCATGTTTATTGTGTTTCCGTGATTACCTATTTTTATGTCTCGTGTTGTGATTTGAATCCATGATTACTAGTTGACGCGAAATACCTTAGTATATATATGATCAAACCACCATACTCTGTGTTACCGTACCTAATAGCTAATCATACACGTCACATATGATTGAGCCATACCAAGTAGGTCCCTAAGCCGTTCTTATATAGAATATGGTATTTCAAATACACTTAGTGTAGTTATGACTTATGCATTTGATATTGATTTTGTCATATGCCTTGATTTCTCCTGCCATTGTTATCCATTTTTCCTATTTATCTACTTATCAGATCATGATTACAGTTTACATATTTTTGTTTCTCTTACTCTATTTCATGTTTTATAGTTTCTATCATGTTATAAATAGTAGATCATGTTTTGTACTTGCTCTATTTCATGTTTTGTTTTGTTTCTCTTACTCTATTTCATGTTTTGTTTCTCTTACTCTATTTCATGTTTTATAGTTTCTATCATGTTATGATAGTTGATCATGTTTTGTACTTGCTCCTATCCTGACTGGATAACCACATTTTTAGGCGATGACTTAGAGGACTGGTGCCCCACTTACTATGTCACACTTGAGGCTAATCATGGTATACCCAAGGATACAAGAGATGCAGTACCTGACTTACGACTGGAGGATGTTTAGCTTAGTTAGCATTTTACTTGTTGTTTAGATTCTTCTATCAAAACATTTATGAGAATGTACTCTATTTTGAGGATTCATGTATTTGACAATCTGGATTGGATCTCTTATAGACATGTCTTTCTATTTTATGTCTACATGTTAGCACTTGCGATGGAGTTAGATTCTTGATATTGTGATTTATATTCTTCTTGCTGGACTTAATGTTATTTAAGGATTAGACAACGTACAACCAACGACTCTGCAGCCTAGGCTGGATGTATTTCCACATACTCGTGCCCTAACTTTCGGGTGCGGGTCATGACAGACGCCTAGCAATCACCTGAAATTGCATAAGTAACGAATTAGCACACCACCCTTATATTTCGAGTTCGATATGAAATACGATGTTCGGAAAACGCAAGCAACAAAATCAATCAAAAATATTCACGAAAATTTATTCATAAAACTAAAGCCAAAAAAGCAAGTACGACATAAAAAAAAGCAACGGGAGGTCTCTCTCGACTCAAACACAGAGTCCATCCTCGAGGCGCAACCCGCTGAATATGGAACTTGATTCCGAAGAAGCCATTCCATAACGAAAAAATAATCTTAATTCAATCAGTCCCGATCAATTGATAGCGCCAGTATTTCTTAATCGTGCTCCTCTCATATGAGGAATGGGACACGATGTTGGGATGGGGCACTACATCTTAACCAACTAAGAAAAAATTATGTCCTCAAAACTTAAGAATAGAACCTACCTCTAAGAGAACAATGAAGAAAACTTCTCCTTCTTTTCTGATTCGAGTTTCCAGGTCGACTCCGCGACTGAGTGGATCCTCCAGAGCACGCGAACGAGAGGGATCGTATGATTACGAAGCAACTTATCCTTACTCTCTAAGATCTGTACATGTTCTTCCACGTACGACAAGTCTTCTTTCAGTTCTAGCTGACAAAAATTACCATATGACTTGGATCATGCACGTACTTCCGTAACTGAGAGACGTAGAAAACATCGTGCACATCCGACGGTGCTGGAGGCAGTACAATCTGGTAAGCTAGAAGTACCAAAATTTTGTTGCAAAAACATATAACAACAAAAAATGATCGTTACTGGGCTTGTTGTTTGAAGTGTGTGACCTAATGTATTAGCAACAAAATTTTGAAGTCGTCGTTGAATCCTTACTTTTTAGCAATACAACTGCTTTTTCATTGCTAATTTCATGTACAAAGATGTCGTTGCTAAAAGTGGAAATCTATTGCAACGCGGGTTTGTCGTTGTTATATGCTACATTTAGCAAGGATAGTTCAATGTTGCCAAATATATAATTATTTTGCAACACACAAAAGTTGTCATTGTATGTTGCATTTAACAACAACATTCATGCGCTGCCAAAATTACAAATTCATCATTATATTTGGTAACGAGACTCATTGTCGTTGCTAAATTTATTTTATCTTATTTTATTGTTTGCTCATTTATGCACACAATAGTTTTAAATCAACACAATAATTTGGAATTACATTTGAAACAAAAAACATTTTTTATAATATAGTTAAAAAAATTTACAATCACAAATTTGATTTAGAAGTTATAATCTTGATGGACTATGGCATGAAACTTAAAAGTAAGCTGGTGAAAAAAACCTACATCAACAAAAAGAAACTTCACTTAAAAGAAACATTTAGAAGAGCATGTAATTATTTTACAATTGTCTCACCAGATTGAAGACTTGTGTAATACAGGTGCAAATTTTGCATATAATATAAGATACAAAAAATATCAAACTATACAAGCACACATTGTGCACAACAAATTTATACCATCAAGAATAATAATTTTGAAACATGTCAGTTATGGAAAACAATAAAAGAAAACAAATGCATTTATATATCAGCACCAAATGTTTTTAGAATAAAAAATAAGCACTAAAAATTCACTAGTTCTTCCGACCTTGTCACAAGTATCATTACTGTAATTCGCTATTACAAACCGGGGGGCTTGAAAAGAGAAACATGAAAGACGCTACCCATGTCAAGCGGGATACGAAGGGCTTGGTTTATGAGATCTTGTGTCGTTCTGCCTTTCCTTGATGAGAACCCAAGATCCTCCACCAACTTCTACTGCTGCCATAATCACTTGTATCATCCAGAATCATCTGCAGACAGAATGGTTCAAGAAATAAAACGTAGCTAGTAGTAAGACTAGAACTTATTAAATCAAAACCACATAAAAAGGATTTGGAATATTAACCTACATAGTTTATAAATTAAAAAAATTAATTTGTTAACAATGTTTATGTCAACAAGTATACTCAAATATGCACCTTTCCTTCACTACCATCATATCTTCTTTCCCATATTTGCATCTTAAGATCACCGAAGAAAGTAACCTTGCAAGTTGTAGCCAATCCAGATATACTGTAGGAGCTCTTAAGTGCATGACAGTCTCTTTTGTGGTGGCCTCTAATTCTACCTTGTTATTCAGCTCCAGATCTAGAGTCCTATGCAAGATTGCAATCTCATGTCAAGATTACAATTGTTGTTGTGATATGATACATTTAGTGTTTTGTTTTTTCCAGTAAAAATCAACTGAAATCTTGACGACTAAAAAAAATTATCATGTCACCCTACCTCTGACATCATCACTCATGGAAACCTCTCATTCCAATTGAGAATGACGCAGTAAATACCTGTTGTATTGAGTAATTTGAAGTACAAGAAGATTATGAAGTTTTGATAATTCTAATACATATGATGGCAAAAAAAACTAAGCAAAGAAGACTTTCCAAAAATGTTTATTGCTTACCAAGATGCCAGAAGGAGCTAGGGCAGGAACCCACATCATATTGTTTCTCGGTCTTGTTTTAGAATAGTCAGTGCCAAATTTAGAACTAAGTTCTCCAAGACTAGATAAGGACTGTTACCTTCAAGTAGTATAATATTCCTGTTATGAAGCATCCGATGAAAGTCCCTGATGCCGATACTGAAAATTTAAGGGAACCAAAATTATTTATGTCATACGACATTTTAGAAGTAAATATTGCCAACTCTTCGTCCTTGACATAAGGAGAGGCTTTCTTCCAGTATTGTCAATTAGAATTGCACCTTAATAAGTGTACCTACTGAATCGAGGTCATCAACAATTATCATGTTAATGGTCAGCTTCTTGATGTTGTATCCAACTGGAACAAGTTTAGATGCAAGTTAAAAAAAATGAATTATGTAACACAAATAATGTACAAAGGATTAGTCTCTAATTAGTATAATGGATATAAAAAGTCAGAAAAAAAACCCAAGGTCAACTGAATGTGTAGATAAAAACTGCATCCATAAGTTATAAGGGGAAATTTGAGAAGAGGGACAAAAACATACAAGCTCCATATAGCCATCAAACATATAGTAATTAACTCAGAGTTAAAAAAATTAAGCAATTAAGTTATTTGGGTAAGTACTAGTCTACAACACAAATCCACGTAAATGTAACAAATATCTTTTAGCCATGCTTTATAGAAAAGAAATGAGAGTTAAAAAAGCAATTGCAGACAAAAAGAAAGTGTATGTGTGAGCATATGCAACTTATCCTTTTGTTGGTAAGTAACTGAAACCCTTGTGATGAACTCTTAACCTATATTTGTGGATTGTGTAATGGAAAGTCAAGTTACAATAAAGACAATTGCTAGAACATCGTCTATTAGTAGATTGTCACTCATCATTCAATGTAAAAAAACATGGGCATCAATTAGCGGCTCACTACACTGGCCGCAAAGCTGATATCAGGTCGAATGTGGCTCAAATAGATCAACTTGCCCACCAATCTCTGATATATATCCCGGTCAACTGGTTCTCTCCAACTTCAGCATCCAGTTTGAACTTCTGGTCTATCGGTGTCATAGCTGATTTGCATCCCATCATCCCCGTTTTCGTAAGCAGGTCCAGTACGTACTTCCTTTGAGAAATAACGATTCCCTTATTATCTCGAGCAATCTCAATACCAAAGAAGTATCGAAGAGGGCCAAGATCCTTCACCTCGAACTCCTTGCCAAGCTTTCCTTTGAGTTGGGCAATCTTCTGCTCATCATCGCATGTGATAATTATATCATCTACATATACCGCAAGCATGGTGATGTGGCCTCCACTTCGTCTGAAGAAGATAGTGTGATCATCATTGATCTGCTGATATTCTATCCCTATCATTGCTCTCCTGAACCTTTCAAACCATGCTCGAAGAGACTTCTTCTATCCATAGAGGGACTTCTTCAGTCTGCAGACCTTGCCTTCTGTCTGTTTGGTGCCGAATCCTGGTGGTATCTCCATGTACACCTCCTCTACTAGATCCCCATGAAGAAATGCCTTCTTCACATCCAGTTGGTGTAGCTTCCACCCTCCATTGGCTGCTAGGGAGATCAAGGTCCTGACAGTACTCATCTTCGCCACTGGTACAAAAGTCTCGTCATAGTCGATGCCTACGTCTGACTGTATCCTTTTGCCACACGCTCAACCTGTCCATCTGGGTTCTGTTTCACATTAAAAACCCATTTGCATCAGACTGCTCTTTTTTCTTCTGGCAGTCTCACCAGCTCCCAAGTGTGGTTCTTCTCAAGAGCTCCCAACTCCTCATGTATTGCCGTTTTCCACTTTGGATCGTTCTTGCCACCCTGCCAATTATTAGGTACAATAATACTATCCAAAGATGCTATAAATGCTCCATGAGAAGAAGAGATATGATCATAAGAAACAAATTTAGCAAGGTCCTAACCATATCTGTCCGAAGGATTTCTCGTATTACTGCGAGTAGTCCTTCGTATAGGTAGTAGTATGGAAGAAGTAGGAGGAATAATATCACCTGAGGAGGGTGGTGGCGTAGATGAGGAG
The DNA here is from genome assembly GCA_029216955.1 of Iris pallida. Lineage (NCBI taxonomy): Eukaryota > Viridiplantae > Streptophyta > Magnoliopsida > Asparagales > Iridaceae > Iris > Iris pallida. The sequence continues at coordinate 16,228,478 of JANAVB010012198.1, forward strand.
GATGGTGCTGTCTCAGGAGTTGGGATAGACGCATGTAAGGTACTTAGCACTGGCAATGTAGGTACTGGTCCTGCAGTTTGCTTCTCTCTTCTGTTGTAGGTAAGTAACTCCCCCTGAGTCGTAGGCCTGATACTTCTTATCTCCTCTCCCTGTTCTGCTTCACCTTCATGTTTCTCCTCAATCGTGCCTCTATGCAATACTTCTAGATCGGTTACCACCAAGTTTTCCATCTCCCCCTCTCGCCTTATACTGGTAGTATTAGGCGTATTATGCGAAGTTTCCTTCTGGCGGTAATATGGCTCATGCTCTCGGAAGTGGACATCCATACTAACAAACTTCTTCTTCTCTACTGGACTCCAGCACATATATCCCTTGTGAGTCGCTGAGTAGCCCACGAAGATGCTCTTGACTGCTTTGGGGTCAAGTTTCCCAACTGATGGTCTGTTGTCTTTCACAAAGCACACACATCCGAATTCCTTTAGTGGGAGTATCCCACTATTATTGCCTTGTAATATTTCGCATAGGAACTTCCATCCCAGGACTTTTGAAGGTATCTTGTTGATAAGTTGAGCTGCTGTTAATACTGTATGTCCCCATAGATTTTATGGGGATATTTATGTCGATCATCATATTTCTTGCAGTCTCTAAAAGGTGTCGGTTCTTCCTTTCTGCTACTCCATTTTGTGCTGGTGTGTATGCACAGCTGGTCTGGTGCTGTATTTCGTGTGCTGACATGTACTCTGCAAGTGTCCTGTTGGTGTACTCCGTTTCGTTATCAGACCTCAGTACCTTCACTACTGCATTGTACTGAGTCTGGACATGTTTATGGAAGTCCTGAAAGCAACCAAATATTTTACTCTTATTTTTCATTAAATACATCCAGGAGATACGAGATGCATAATCAATAAAGGAGAAAAAGTACTTATATCCATTCATAGTGTTAGTAGCACATGGATCCCAAACATCAGAATGTACTACCTCAAAAAAAAGAGAACTCTTATGACCAGTACCAACATATGAGCTTCTAGTAAGCTTTCCTAACTCGCATGCATCACATACTAATTTCTGTTTATTTGATTTTGCATATATCTCTAGATACAACTTACTTAGAGTATCAAAAGAAGAATGTTCCATCCTCCTATGATGAAGTATCAAAGTATCTTCAGTCCTCTGCTGCAGCTCTCCCATTCCAGCCTTCTCTGCCATAGATATCAATGCTGAGTCCAGTCCTGCCCGATCTAGGTACCACAGTCCCTCATGTCAGGTGCCAGTCCCAAGTCTTCGTCCCATCCCTTTCTCCTGGAAGATCACCTTAGGAATAAAAAAACAGTGCATTTTAGTTGGAGAATTATAGAAATATAGACAAGAGACTGACTGGAAAGGGTGGAGCATGTAACACATTGAATAATCTTACTAAACCTGTACAATTAACAGTATCCTTACCGACCACTAGTTGGAAAGTACCATCTGCAGTCTGAATAGTGTCTGTTGGTACTAGGTGAGTGTATAAAGAAAACTCACTAGCGTTTCCGATCACATGCTGAGATGCTCCTGAGTCGATAATCCAGTCTGACGTTTTAAGGAAAGACATAGATGCAAGAGCGAATGACTCATCAGTACCTTCTGATGGATGAGCATACATAGCGACGTTGCCTCCGAAGAATGGGGTGGATGTCTCCTCTGCTCCGCTCATCCTGTCTCCTTCGGTCAACGCTCTCTGCTTTCTCTCCAACATGTCCAGCAATGCTTGATCCTCCTTAGTAAAGATGCCATCAGCTCCTCCATTCCCTTCTGCCACCAGCAAGTTTGCTCGATAGCCTCCTCGGCCGCCTTGTCGGCCTCCTCGACAACGTCCACATCCAATATATCCTCGTCCACCACCTGAGTCTTTCTTCATAGGTGGTTTGGTACAAGCATATCGATGATGGCCCATTTCCCTGCAGTTGTAGCACTGCTGATTGTGTTGCCAGAGCTCTTCCTTGGATCCTGTGTCGCCCGAGCTAGCAGCTGCTAGTACTGACTTTGCTTCGGGAGGACCACCTGTTTCTTTCTGTAATCTGATCAGCGTCTCCTCCTGGATTATGGCTGAGATAGCCTCCTCGAGACTAGGGATCTCTGGTTAGGCGAGGAGTAAGGCTGTCCTCTGTGCAAATCCTACAGTCAGCCCTTTGAAAAATTTTATCATCCTCTCCTGCAAATACACATATCTCTCCTTACACTTCGGGTCTCCGCAGCTTTTCCGTTTCGAGAAGTGATCATAATCCAGCCAGAGATGCTCCAACTCCGTAGCGTACTCCTGCACCGTCTTCTCCCCTTGTACGGTGTCATCGATCTTCCCTTTTATCTAGAAGATCCGTAGGTTGTTTCCCACGCCATCATAGGTTCTCTTCAACTTTTCCCATACGTCTTTCACCATCTCAATGCCATCTACTTTGGAAGCAATAGACTGGACTAAAGAATTGAGAAGCCAGATATAAATTACCATATGAGTGGATTTCCACTCGTCACGTACTGTCGAGCCCTCTTCAGGCTCTGTCTTCTCGCCCGTTAAGAATCCCTCCAGGTTCTTTCCTGCAAGGGTTCTTCTCACCCGCCGCGACCAACTCAGATAGGTGGCTGGTCCATCCAACTTCAGATCGATGGAGGATAATTCCAACTTTGGCGGCGCTCTTGTCGTGCTATCACCAGCCGACACCTTTATCAACTTCATCAATGTCGCCATATCGTCAGCATCCAACTTCTTGAGGATCGCCTCCATCGATGCTTCTTCTTGATCACGTCACACTTGCTCCATAACTCACGCTTGTCCTCGTCGTCCTATCCTAAATTCGAATATGTCTGGTTTCATCAGATCTAGACATCATCGTCATCTCCTTGAGAATCTCATATGAGAAAAATCTTCAAGAATGATTTTAGGCTTCCCTACACTGTAGGTGCCATAGATGAAATAAATCTCAATTTTAGGCTTACCTACACCGTAGGTGCCACAGATAAGATAAATCTCAAGTTTAGGCTTACCTGTACAGTAGGAGCCCTAAAAGTGGTGTGCATGGAGGTAGCGGCGGCTGCAGCGGCAGCGGAAGCGGCACAGCGGTGGCAGCGGTGGCAGCGGCACAGCCACAGCGGCAGCAGCTCAGTAGCGGCTACAGCGGCAACGAGAGCAGTGGCGCAGTAGCTTCAACGGCAGCGACGACGTAGGAGGAGGGAAAATGGAGGGCGAGGTTAGGGGTAGGGTTTGTGTGGAGAGGGTGGCTTTGATGGTATTCTAAGCAAGTTTAGGCTCTGATACCATGTAGAGATTTTAAGTGATTATTATTGCAATAGAGACTACATATATATAGGAGAGGCTAGGCTCCTCTCCTATCATTCTAGGCAATGTGGGACTAAAGCCCAATAACACTAATAACACTTAACACATATATCAACAGATTCCTCCTCCTATGGTATCCTCTGATCTCATGCAAGTTCATAAGAACGCCACCTTTAGGAATACCCCTCTTTTGTAGTTTGATCATCTGTTCCACCTAGATAGTTTTGGCAAAACCACACTCGAACATTAGATGGTCTGCCATCTCATCCTCCTCTCCACATAAAATGCATCTAACTGACGAAATACTCAGTCCTAGTCGACGAAGCCGATCAAGAGTTAGAAGCCTGCCTCTTACTAACTTATACATGCAGTATTGGGTGTTACTCGCCACGCCTTTGCTCCAAATATAGGTTTACCACTCGTCCGTCTGTCCCTGACTTCGAATTTGATTGTACACCTTGTTCATTTTGAATTTGCTGCCATTATCCTCCTATTGCCAGTGTAGTGGTCAATCCCTTGATCCTTCTCTATGCTTAGTTGGCTGATCTCCTGACATATTTGTACGAAAATGTTGCTTTTACCAATCTTTCATTTCCCCTCCATGATGATGCTACTCAGTGTGTCATTTCCCATATGATCAGTGCCTCTATCTCCCAACCGGTCCTTAATGCTTCTATGGTAGAGCCAAGGGTCGAACCATTGGCTCGTGTTCCTTCCCGAGTATATCACTCGGCTAATCGAGGTTTTCAACTATCTTCTTGATTGGAGAATGCTCTTGTACGTGACTGAATGATTGGAGTAAGGTTTCTGTTCCCAGAAGTTGGATTTGTGGTTGTACCTATTCCTTATCCACTCAGCCCAAAGGGACTGCCCTTGCAAGAATCTCCATCCCATCTTAATCTTCCCTACTTCCCTCAACTTAGACAGCGAGAAAAGCCCCACTCCTCCATCTTCCTTAGGTTTGCACAGATCAAGCCAAGCTATACTTTGGAGACCCTCTCACCAAACAAATGTGGTGCATAGTTGATCATTATGTTTTATGATACACACTGGGAGTACAATGGCCTGGATCCAGTATATGAAAATCGTAGTAATTACTGACCTGATCAATTCCACCCTTCCTCCGAATGACAGAGTCATAGCTTGCCACCCGTCTAACCTCATTTGTACAATTCTATCAAGCTATTACAGTCCACTACTTTCACATTATTAACTGATAGAGGAAGTCCTAGATACGTGACCGGCAAGACTCCCAAGTTCATATTAAGCATGCTTTTCCATTCCTCTTTTCTGCTGTAATGCTGATTGAGGTAAGCAGTATATTTTTCTTAATTAAGCCGTAATCCAGCCAGATCCCCAAACGCCCCAAGTATCCTATGCAGGCTACTAATGCTTCTGTGGGAAGGGGTCATGAGGTGAGTGATTGTCCGTGATGTCTTCCTGTACAAAGGAGTGATCTACTTCTCATGGACAGCTTTCTCGAGCATATAGGTGAGGTATTCCATTGTCACTGTGAACATGTATGGCGATAAAGGTTCACCTTGCCGTCGCCCACGATTGCTAGTGAAGAACCCGACCGGTTGGCCTTGTACCAGTATAGAGAATGAAGGGCTTGTAATACATTCTCTTATGAGGTTGTAGAGAATAATTATTGTATATTTTATTGATTGGCTACTCCACTACTTATAGGGAGTCTAGCTCATCTTCATACTACATTTTCCAATGTGGGACTAAGTCCCTTATTAGTTCTTCAGTACTTTCCTCAAGATGGGCGATATATATTAATCATTCTCATCTTGTTACATAGCTTCGACAGACTTAATGAACTAAGACCCTTAGTCAGACAGTCTGACACTTATTCTTCTGAGCGAACATGATCAATCTTCAGTATCCCTTGTTCCAGCTTCTCTTTGATGAAGAATCGATCAATCTCGATGTGCTCTGTTCTGTCGTGCTGAACTGGATTGTTAGCTATACTTATTGCAGCTTGACTATCGCTCAGAAGACGTAACGGTGCTCCCTTGTCCAGCTTCAACTCTGTCAGCAACGCTTTCACCTACAACAACTCTGACACACCTAAAGCCATTGCTTTGTATTCTGCTTCAGCTGTAGACCGTGATACCACTGACTATTTCTTGCTTCTCCATGAGACCAAGTTTTCTCCTATAAGGACACAACGTCTCGTGGTAGACCTTCTATCATCTATGCAGCTCGCCCAGTCTGTATCGCAGTATCCCTCAACTTCTATATATCTATTCTTCTTGAACCATAGCCCTTTTCCCGACGTCCCTTTCAGATATCTCAAGATCTGAAACACTACATCAATATGACCCGTTCTTGGATCATACATGTAGCGACTTACTACACTCACCGTAAATGAGATATCAGGGCGAGTGTGCTCCAGATAAATCAATCTTCCTACAAGTCGTTGATATTTTCACGATCAACTGGCTCTCCTGCTTCTGCTCCCAACTTGCACTTCTGGTCAATTGGAGTGACTTTGCTTTGTATCCCAGTATTCCTGTCTCCTTCAGCAGATCTAGTATGTATTTTCTCTGTGAGAGAATAATTCCTTGTACGCCTTCACACACCTCGATACTTAGAAAGTACCTCATCGCTCCTAAATCCTTCACCTCAAACTCCTTCACGACTTTTGACTTCAGCTTAGCGATCTCGACTTCATCATTACCTGTGATTACTATATCATCCACGTATACAGAAAGTATAGTGATGTGGCCTCTTACATGCTGAAGAAAGACCGTATGATCTATATTTGCTTGATGGTATCCCATGCCTGTAACAGCCTTTCTGAATCTGTCAAACCATGTTCGAAGAGATTGCTTGAGTCTATAGTGACTTCTTTAGTTTGCACACTTTTTCATGCGATGTCCCTCCGTCTTATTCTGTAGCATAGCACCCTGGCTGGAGTTCCATATACACTTCTTCTTGTAGGTCCCCATAGAGAAAGGCATTCTTCACATCTAACTGGTATAGCTTCCATCCATAGTTTGCTGCAATAGAGACTAGAGTTCTTATGGTGCTCATTTTTGCTACTGGAGCAAACGTCTCATCATAATTGATGCCATATGATTGTGTGTATCCTTTTGCAACCAACCTTGCCTTGTATCGTTCTACTTTTCCTTCTGACGTCTCCTTTACTGTGTACACCCATTTGTATCCCACAGTTTTCTTCCCTTTGGGTAATGGAACCAGCTCCTACATCTTATTTTTCTCCAGTACCCCAAGTTCTTCCATCATTGCAGCTTTCCACCTTGGATCTTTCTTTGCTTCCTGCCAACATTTGGACAATGAAGTAGAGTCTAATGATGCAATGAAGGCTCGATAATTCGAAGAAATATTAGAATAAGACAGGTAGTTGGCAATATCATGTTCATAATCATCAAAACGACTAGGAGCCTTACCCGCATTGATACGAGAAGATCTCCTTAAGGGAGCAATAGGTGGTGGAGAGATCATACCATCTGAGTCAGAGAGATTCGCATCAGAATCAGATTGGTTCAGTGTGGGGGCAACATCTTCAAGAGTTGGAGCAGGAGTAGACGAGGGACTTGGTAAAGTAGGCACAAAGTACGGTACATGCACAGTACTGGACTTTTGTTGTCTCCTTCTGTAGGCTTGGAGCTCCTTTTCCATTGTCTGCTGCTCCCCCTGTTTAACATATGTATCTTCTTCATCTTCTGTATCGGAGTCACTGCTTTCTCCCTCTTTCGTCTAGTTTTCCACGATCGGGCATGGGACCGATCCGACCACCACAGATGGGCTTATTTTCTCCTTCTCACATCTAACATCCTCTGTGTTAGGTGTGTCACCAAACGCTTTCGAACTATAATATGGTTCCAGTTCTCTGAATGTAACGTCCATGCTTACAAACATCTTCCGCTCAACTTGGCTCTAACATGCGTATCCCTTCTGAGTTTACGTGCACCAGACGAAGACACATTTAACCGCTCTAGGATCCAGTTTGCCAACTTTTGGCCTATTATCTTGGACAAAACATACACACCCAAATACTTTCGGTGGAACAGTGTACGTGGTTGCACCAGTAAGCATCTCCAATGGTGTCTTCTATTAAAATTATTTTTATGATTCGAATCGCCAGCTTTCAGTCTAAGGACTAAATGGACGCATTCGAACATTTATAAAGACAGTTTTTCGTAAAAAATTCCACATTTTTTAAAAGTCTTTTTGATTTATTGAATCTGTCCGGTACCTAAAATTATTATTAAAGACAGTTTTCAAAATCTTTTAATGTCTTAAAATATTTCTTTTATATATATATTGGAGATATATTTTGTTTGTTCATCTTTAAGCGTTTATTCATTGGATATTTCTTTTATTTGCCGAAAGATGATATTTGTTTTGAGTTTGGAATTTTATATGCATTTGATCAAAGGGAAAGAAAAGATGCATATCTTGGATATCCCTTAGATCTTGTGATTATTTATTTTATCTATTTTATGCATATAAATTATTTTTGAACTATATACACATATTTTAAGGGGGAGCAAATTAATTGTTTCAATTATTTTATGCCCTTAATATGTGGTATACCTAGTTCACCATGGACTTATATTGTCTTAGTTAAATATCTTGCTGAGTTGTTCATAATATTTAGATTTATATTTTATGAGAGAATATATGATTATTATTATTTTTAATTCGCTCATTTTGAGTTTCTAAAAGTTATCTTGCCAAATATGTTTAATTATCCTTATTTGATTGAGTTTAAAATTACTTTTGGCATTTCGTATTGAGATTTTATCTTAAAGTTCATGATTATCTATATTTAGACTGATCATACTTTGCGGGGGAGCATTCAAGTCGACTAAATTTCTCTTTCTCAAGTATTTTGTCTTCATTACCTTCATGTTTATCTAATGGATATTCATATATCATGCTATGGTAATTGAATTCAAATGCATGAACTTTGGTATAGATTTTGCATAGATTCTTGTATACTTATTTTGATCTCTTTTCGATGATTATACTCTTTATGGAATTGATTCACTAATTTGTATGGACGAATTATGAATCATATTTTTTTGTGTGATCATTGTTAAAAGTCTCATTATTTTTTTTATATATATATACTAGATCTATGAATTTCTATTCCTCATGATTTATTTATGACCAATGATTGATTCCTACTATGTTGATACTTTTATTTTGGTCTATTTGAAAACACAATATGTTTTTGAAAATATGTTTTTGAATAAAATGTGTTTTGAATATCATTTTTTTTGGATTTCTAGTTGGTAAATTGATTTCAATGTTTTTAAAATTCAACCAACTATGTTGTGTTTTGACAAGTTTTTCTACTTTAGTTGTGCAATTTTTTGAACTTATCGTTACACTGTTCTCCTTATCCTTGATCATGATTATTTTTGCTTTCCTCTTTTACTTATGCTTGAGTTCTTTTTACCTGTAATTACGGGAGAGCTTATTTTTGATCATGTCAAAGGGGAAAAATAAGTTTAAGTTTAGCACACACTATTCTAGTATTATATGTTTATTAGTGATACATGCATCTATTGTATATATATTAAACTTAAAGGATTTTCCATAATCAAAAGGGGGAGATTGTTAGCCCAATGATTATATCTTGTTTTTTAATATGGCTAATCAATTAAGTTTACCATATTGACGTCACTAATATTCATGTAACCACTATCATGTTGCTACTTAAACTTAGCATTGTCTTATGTTAGCATTGTCCTAAATGTTCTATATCATATTGCTAAGCTTGTATCATATTGTTTTATTTGTCTAACATGTACTTGTAGACATGCAGTAAGCATAATCAAGCTTTGTCAAACCAGGACATATGCAATAGAGAATTATTGATGGGCCAAAGATGGCGTCATACAAGAAGATTTCTCTGAACCGTCTAACGACCTATCCGGGGCCTCGCATCGGGGGTTCCGCTGCCCGGTCAGCGGACAGGGGTCGAGGGGGCAGCGCCCCCCGTCAGGGGTTCGGGGGTGAAGCTTCCGAAATGTATTCAGATTTCCAGATCTGCTTATCTTTGGACGACTGCCGTCAAGGAAAAAGGCGTCTTCAAGTCTGCTCAAATATTTGAAGAAAGGCATCATCAAAGGGCTCTTAGTTTTCCTATTTTTATCAATGTATTTTTTATATTTATTGAGTCTAGGAATACGATGTACACTGCATCGTACTGGCAAATAGGCTACCCAAGAAACGTTTTCAAAATACCCTTTTCATTTTGAAAACAAGCCCACTTACAAAAGCCCAAACTACTTCCTAACTATTTGACTTTTCAAAAAGCCCAAAACTTATTTGCAAAACCCTAACAGAACTCTAGCAGAACTCGGCCCGAATTCGGCCAGAGTTCGGCCAGAGTTCGGTTAGTGAACGTTACTTTTTGAACTTGGTCTTCCTGCAGTTACGGATCCCATCGAGATTTTCTCATAGAGTTCTGCCCGAATTCTGCCCGAATTCTGTCAGAATTCTACCTTTGGAAAAACTATAAATAGAGAAGGATTTCGATCGTTTCAACTCACTCATTCACTTTCATATCTCTTCTCTATAAGCCTACTACTTCTTCCAAAGTGTTCTGAGCTATTTATTTTCAAATCCCAAGCCAGTTACAATCCTCTAGTCGATTTGCTAGTACGGTACGGTCTAGAAGTTTCAGAGTGGTTGTAATCAGAGGCATGATTGAAGGTACACACTTCACAATTGAAGTTGGTCGAGTACTTCGGATCAAAGCTCGCGTTGTAGAAGTTGCAATAACTTCGGATGAAAACTTGTGGTGATTTTCTGTAGTGGATTCAACAGGAAGCTAGAGTTCTTCCGACTGGGCTAGTCCTCACAAGAGGGAAACCAGTATACATCCTTGTGTTTGCGTTTTCTCTCTACTCTTTATTTTTCATTTACATATCTGTGATATTTATATTCTGTGATCTTGTTACTAACTTTTTTAATTAGTTAATTTCCGCTGCCTACTCTATTCACCCCCCTCTAGAGTACTGCGCTTTACAACTCGTTCCAACAATCGGTCCTACAGGATCCACATCAGTATGGATCACACGTGGGGTTGCCTCGGTTAATCTCTTTGATAAAATATCATCAACCAAGGCCTTCATCTATTCTGCTGTCAGTTTACCATTGATCGAATCCATGGCGTCTTCAACTGTGATTCGTCGTTGTTGTCGTATTTGTCGGCTTCGTCGTCGTCGTCTTTATGTAAAGTCTTCAACTGAGACCTTATGAATGCGCTGTTAACGTGGCCAACACTGGCGCGCGTATGTAGATCCTAATTTTTGCAGATCAAGAATGAAAAAACAAATAAAGCATTTTATAATTCCGAAGGGCGTAATCTAGGAACAGATGGTACAAATAAAGCATTTAACGTCCATCCGTCTTCGAATAACCGTCCACGTAATCTTTCTCTCAAATTAGGGTTATTTTTGTTTTAAAAAAAAGGGGGGTCGGCAGCAGTTGGGGTCGGAAGAGGGGGGCGTCGGGGGGCAGCAGCTGGGGGGGTTCGTCGGCGGTAACCGGGGGCGTCGGGGGGGGGCAGGGGGCGTCGGAGGCAGTAGGGGGGGTCGTCGGGCGGGGCAGAGGGGCGTCGGGATGGGGGCAGGGGGAACTGCCGAGGACAGTATGGGGGTTTGGCGGCAGGGGGTTTGTCGGGTTGGGGAAGGGGTTGGAAATTTTTTTGTGTGGTTATGGCTCTGATACCATGTAGAGAATAATTGTTGTATATTTTATTGATTGGCTAATCCACTACTTATAGGGAGTCTAGCTCCTCTTCATACTACATTTTCCAATATGGGACTAAGTCCTTATTAGTTCTTCAACAGAGGTTGATTCACAAGTCTTCAAAGCCCATACATTTCATCAGATGGCATATAAAATCTTTGTTCACATTGTCATATGACTTTTGGAGATCAAGTTTGATGTATACTTTATCTCCTCCTTTCTTATTGAACCCCCTGACCATCTCATTAGCAAGAAGGCAGTTCTCTGCAATGGATCTACTAGCAACAAATTCGGTCTGATTCCTAGAGATGAGCCCTGGCAGGATGTCTCTTATACGCCAACACATAATGCTGGCTATGATCTTATAAACGAAGTTACAACACGTTATAGGTCTGTACTCGGCAAGTGAGGAGGCCTCTTGCTTCTTAGGAATCAGATTATGAACGTGTGATTGAGCTCTCGAAGCAACTTACCTTTCTCGAAGAAATCAGCCACCACCTCGACAACAAGATATCTTATTTCAGTCCAATGTGTCTTGAAAATTTTGGCCCCAAACCCATTTGGCCCAGGCATTTTCGTATCATCCGCATTCTTGATATACACCTCGATCTCCTTAGCATTTACCAGTCGCCTGAAGACGGCGTTCCCTTCCCCAATAACAACCCTTTTACATACCAGTCCAGGAAAGTCAATTTTATATGAGGTTTGATTATATAATATCTTGTAGAACTCCACTGCCTCCTCCCGGATCTGGCTTTGGTCCGTCATGACACTGCCATCTGCCTTTATCAGGTTGCTTATGATGTTTGAATGTTGTCGAGCTTTGATTGAAGCATATAAATTTTTTGAACATTTTTCCCCTCTTTTATCCAGTTGTATTTTGCCCTCTGCTGTAGTTGCACCATTTCCTAGAATTGCAAACGTTGAAGCTTTTGAAGAAGCTCTCGTTCCTTTTTAGCCAACAACTCATCATTTAATCTGGACTGCAGGCTCTCTTATCCTCCTCTCAATTCCTCCTCCTTAACACTGATCTCAGGTCTGGGCTGAGCCTTGTGCCACTCTCTAAGTCTTAGTTTGACTGCTTCCAGCATTCTACATAGCCGGTACTGTGGGTGGCCTACAACATTAGGCGATGATGCCATTGCCAGCAGTACTGTCTCTTGGTACCCATCCATCATAGGCCACGCGTTAGAATATATGAATTGTTTTTGCTTCCTGCTCTGCTCCTCTATTAACCTAATCAGAAATGGCAAGTGATCGCTCGATTTAGGTGGAAAGCATTCTACTGTAATGGAAGTGAATGTATCGAACCCCTACGTGTTCCCAGTAGCTCTATCAAGTTGACAGTATATCCGCTTGGCCATCGCTTTGTTGTTCCATGTCCAGACGTGTCCCGTCTTCTTCAAACACATGAGGCCCCCTCTAAGCATGCATTGTTGGAATTCAGAAAGAATAGGAGTAGGGACCTTCCGACCACCGTGCTTCTCGTTGTCAAGGAGAATGGCATTATAATCTCCAATAAGTAACATAGGGGTTTTATTACTAACATGTAGACTGATATCTCCAATCTCCCCCCACAGGCTTTGTCTTTTAACTCGATTATTATGCCCGTAGACCGCTCCAAGAACCAGTTGCAGACCGCCTTTGTTGGTAAGTTCCACCACAATTAGTTGTTCCGTAGCGCTCACGCATCCTAGCCACATTTTGGTATTCCACATGACCCAAATTTTGGCTATACCATACTCTCTTAGATTATGAGTATGGACCCAGCCATTAGGGTGCCGAGCCTTCAGTTTTGCTTCACTCTATTTTGGGTAAATTACAAAAAAACCCTCGTTAGATACCCGCTTTTTGCACTAAAAGACCCCACGCTTTTAATATTCCTGAATGTATAAAAAATGCTCATTAGACCCCTTAATTCTGAATTCTGTGTAACGGACGTTATATCTTGAGTAAACTGACCATTACACCCTCCATAATATAGGCTAAACCCCTCATTAGATTACTTTTCTTCTTCCAATTCGACTTAAGCTTTCTTCCTTCCGTAATTCGAAGACGGAGAAGAAAAGGTTCGTGATTCGAAGACGGAGGAGAAGAGGTTCGTGTATCCAGTTTCGAGATTCAGGTATACTAGTAAACCCTAAGCTTAGTATAAGAAAGATGAGGAATTTTGGGAAATAACCCTAGTTTGGGAAGACTTTAGGGAAAATAACCCCATTTTCGTGTGAGAACCCTAATTTCGTTTGTAACCCTATTTTGGTGTGACAACCCTAATTTTGCACGGAATTTTTTGGTTTGTGACGAGGATTTTGTTCGTGACAAGGATTTTTGGGGAAAAACCCTAGTTTGGGAAGACTTTAGGAGAACCCTAATTTCGTTTGTAACCCTATTTTGGTGTGTAACCAAATTTTGTTTGTAATTGTGTCTGCACAATTACTGGACAAAGTATCTGGACAAAAAACCCTAATTTTGTTTGTAAGTGTAAAAATGGTAACTGTATGTAATTAGTTATTAATTTGTTATTAGTTTGTAATTGTGTATAGGTTTTAACACAACATGTTTGGTACAAAGTATGCTCTTCAAATGTATGTTGGGGGTCACTTTGATGTTGGTGACAAATACGTTGGAACTGAAAGAATTTATTCTTAGTGATGAATTCTGTTAGTTTGACCTTGATGGCCTAAGTGCAAGTGCTGGGGTGCAGGCTCCATGTAAAGTTTACTTCTATGACCCTATGGATAGAAGGAAGACACAATTATTGGGTGACAATGATATAATGAGCTGCTTTGCAAAGTTTCCAGAGCCATGACTTCTCAAATTTTATGTATTAGGGAGGCTCGATGAGTCACTCATTGATTACAATAATAATGAGACACATTTTACTAATTTTAGTAAAGTAGTTATAGAGATGGAAATGAAGATAGATGATGATTATTGGGCAAGCATTAACTTGACTGGGGTACCACTTGAACATGTGGATGAAGAACATGTGTCTGTTCAACCAGTGGGTGAAGAACATGTGTCTGTCCAACAAGTGTCTGAAGAACATGTGGCTATTCAACAAGTGGGTGAAGAACATGTGGCTGTAGGTGAAGAACAAGTGGGTGAAGAACAAGTGGGTGAAGAACAAGTAGGTATTGACTATAGTAGTTTTTTACCAGATGAAGACATTGACCAAGAGTCTGAGTATAATCCCAGTGATGAGTTGAGCAGTGTGCAGTCCTCAGAAGACAGTTGGGGGTATGAAGATTTTGAGCTGGGTTCTTCAGATCATGTTGTGACTAAAAATAGTTTGTTGAGGGTTGAAAATATGGATGTTCATGTAGGAAAACGTTTTGCTACACATGAAGAATTCAGGAGTGCTCTGAGGATCCATGCTATCAAGAACAAGTACAATCTGAAGTTTGTACACAATGAAAGAAGGAGGATCACAGCTATATGTTCAACTGAAGGATGTGAGTGGAGGATTCATGGAAGTGTTGTAGGTAAAAATGGATACTTTGTAGTTAAAAAATTCCAGTCTGCACATGCAAAACATTGTGGCGAGGTGGACAGCAACAAACATGCCACTTCTATATTTCTTGCAAACAGGTATATCCACTTCTACTATTATTTAGCTTTTAGTTAACTATTACTTAGGTTTAGTTAACTGTTACTATTAGTTAGCTTTTAGTTAACTGTTAGTTAGGTTTTAGTTAACTGTTATTTAGCTTTTAGTTAACTGTTAGTTAGGTTTTAGTTAACGGTTACTATTAGTTAGCTTTTAGTTAACTAATAAGTTAGCTTATTAGTTAGCTATTAGTTAACTATTATTTTGCCACTTCTACATTTCTTGCAAACAGGTATATCCACAGGTTCAGACATAATCCAGACTAGAAGAATGTTGGATTTAAAACTCATATAGCTGAAGATTTGGAGATTGAAGTTTTCAGACATAAAATATACAGGGCAAAAAAGAAGGCATTGGAGATGATTGATGGGGATGTCTAAGAACAGTATGCTTGTATAAGAGAGTATGCCATGTTAGTGATGAAAACAAATCCTGGAAGTATTGTTAGGGTAAAGGGAGAACTGGAGCCTGATGGGAAATCAACAAGATTTGTGAGAGTTTTTTACACCTTGAATGCACTGCTGAAGGGATTCAAAGAAGGTTGCAGACCATTCATTGGTCTTGATGGATGTTTCTTGAAGACAGAATACAAAGGTCAACTTCTAAGTGATGTTTCTAGGGATGGAAATAACAGTTTCTATTATGTTGCTTGGGCGATTGTCGAGATAGAAAAGAAAGAAACATGGAATTAGTTCATGGAGTAGCTATTGGAAGCACTTGCCATAGATGGCAATTCAATCACTTGGATTTCTGACAGACAAAAGGGCTTCTTGGATGTGTTTCATAATCTTCTTCCTCTTGCAGAACATAGATTTTGTGCCAGGCACGTATATGACAACTTTAAGAAGAAACATCCAGGAAAAAAACTTAGAAATCTTCTATGGGAATCTTCAAATGCATACACCTTAGCTGATTTCGAGATTGGGATGTAAAAGATAAAGAAAGTAAGCATTCAAGCTTACGATTGGCTTCAAAAGCTGCCTGCAATACAGTGGTCAAAGCATGGATTCAGGTCTGAATCCAAATGTGATCTCTCAAGCAACAATATGTGTGAATCATGGAATAAACACATATTATTAGCAAGGGACAAGCCTATTATCTGTTTGTTGGAAACTATAAGAAGAATGCCAATGGCAAGGTTCCAAGATAAGAGAGAAAAAATGACAGCTTATGATGGGTTACTTGTTCCTAAAGTAACAGAAAAGCTTGAAGAAGTTAAAGAGGATTGCAAAAGGTGTGTAGTCATTGGCTCTGGATTCAACAAATATGAAGTTATTCAAAGGGGAACCAATGATTCAGTTGACTTAGAAGCTAGGACATGTACTTGTAGGGTGTGGGAAATCACAGGTATCCCATGTGAGCATGCAGTTGCATGTCTTAAGAAGAAAAGGCATTCAATTGAGGACTATGTGCACAAGTACTACCATAAGTCCACCTACTTGATGGCTTATGCAGAGCCAATTAATCCTCTTTCAATGAGGCATCTGAGGCGCATACCTGGGGTTGTGCCTATGATCCCTCCTGTGGTTTATAGCCTTACTGGAAGAAGGCCAAAAAGTAGGAAGAAACAACCTGATGAGATTAAAGAAAGTAAAAATACAAGAAAATATAAAAGTGCGACTGTGACTTGTGGCAGCTGCAAGTCAGTTGGACATAATACTAGATCCTGCAAAAATAAATTTAAGGAGAAGGAGGTAGTGCCAAAGGCCAAGCCTGGTAGGCCTAGGATATCTAAGTCTACCCTACATATTTGTCATGGTGATCCAACCCCCAATTCATGAAGGTCAGCATCTGTTTGTCTTTCTGCTATTCTTTGTCTATACTATATTGTGTATTTTAATTATTTGTTACTCATCTTTTCGTAGGTTGTAGACAAGTGAAGGGTCTTTATCATTTTGGTGACCCTTTCTGAAAGTTGGCAATGATGATTTAGAGTTATGTGAGTGTAAGGCTCTGTGGGTGGGGCTCTGTTTGTGTGAACTGCTCTATTTTGTGGGGCTATTTTGTGGGGCTCTGCTGCTCTATTTGTGTGAGACACATATTTTGTGTGAACTACTCTATTTTGTTACTCTGTAGGGTGCTATGCTTATGTCTGTGTTCAGCTCTATTTTGCTCTGCTGAGCCACTGTCCCTACCTCACTAACTCCTCTGAGCTACTGTCCCTATCTCATTTTGTCATGCTGCAGTCCCTACCTCGTTTTGTCATGCTACAGGTTCCTACTTCTTCATTTTATTATTTAATTTTTAATTTTTACTTTATTGTGCTCTGTGGATGTGCTAATCAGCTACAGGTTCCTACTTCCCTGTAGTATACAAGCATCTATTTTGCTACAGGTTCCTACTTCCCTGTAGTATACAAGCATCTATTTTGCTCTGTGGATGTGCTAATCTTTCAAAGGATTTTTGTGCAGTTTTTATCTGCTGTAATGAAGTACTTTATCTGCCAGTGAAGAAACGCAATGAAGAAATTCAATGAAGAAACTTTATGTGTTGAAGATGTTGGTCTGAATGTGCTTAAACTTTATCTGCTTATGTGTTAAACTTTATGTGTTGAAGATGTTGGTCTAAAATGCAGTTTTTATGTACTGAAACTTTATCTGCAGTTTTTATGGATGTGCTTAAACTGTATCTGCAGTTTTTATGTACTGAAACAAATGTATACTTTAAGCAGTTTTTATGGATGTGCTTAATCTGAAACAAATGTATATCTGCAGTTTGCATGTGGTCTGAATGTAAGATGTTGGTCTTTGTTGAAAGAAATGTTGTTCTTATGTGCTTCATCTGAAACAAATGTATACTGCTTTATCTAAATGTAAGATGTTGGTCTGTTTGTGAACTATGAGTTGTTGAACGAATGTATACTGCTGTTTATGAGTAAGGATTTTAGTTCAGTTTTTAACTTCACTTTCTGCAGTTTACTGCAGTTTATATGAACTCTACTTATTTTATATGAACTCTCAGGTTCAGTTTATGCCACTAAAGTATGCTAACAATGTCACCAACAATTTTCCCCCATAGATTACTTCATTCAACAATTACAATCGTCATACAAAATTTTTAAACATAACTATGCACGTTACAAAACCAAAAATAAATTGCAAAATATACATGTTGAAGTTTGGTCTTCGTTCACTTGTCATCATCGCCACTGTCGATTCTCTAGAAGAAATTAAACGTTGGCTTCGATGCTCCTTCAATTCTTTCATTAAATTCCACATTAGAGTCTGATAGTACTCTGGAAGTTTATCATCCTCCCATAGTAGAAATCCACAAGAACTTGTTGGAAAATTTGCACACCCATAGAATCTTCTTCCAGGGTTTGCTTGCGCCTACGAAGTCTTCAATGGACTAATTGATCCACAATGGCAATAAATAAATTTTCCTTGATTTCTACTTGAATGTCGTAAGAACGAAGATTGCGAGCTAGAAGGCATAACTTCGACTTTGGATTAATCTGTTCGGAAAAAATTAGAAAAGAGAACAAATTACTTTGGAAATAAATTAGCAAAAATACAAGAACTGAAAAAAAATCAGAAAAAACCAAATTAAGGCTTGTGTACAACCCCCAAGCTACTGTGGCGATGACGACAAGCTAATGTGGAAGCCCCGACCGTTCATTTTTCCAAAGCCCCAAACATCCTCAGCCTTAAATAGATCAAATAACAAGGGTATTTTGGGTGTTACATTAAAAGTTTTCCAAAAATTTGGAAAGTAATGGCTGTTTCCAACGGCTCTCAGACGGGAGGTCCTATTCCGAGCAAGTCACTAATTGCAGGGGTCTTTAACTACTAAAATTGACTAAAAGGTCTTTCTGCTCAAAAGGTATACATAACGAGGGTTTTTTTTTTGCAATTTACTCCTCTATTTTTGATTCTATGATAATGACAATCTCGCTCTGTTGCCTATAAACAAGCCTTGTAATCTCATGCCACCGCGCCATAGAGGAAGTGCCCCTGACATTCCACGCTAGTATCGACATTAATATGAGTATGAAAGTCCCTTCAAAGTCCTAGTAATTACACGAAGGGGGGTTGTAAATAACTGCCGTTCATTCTCCTGTAGATTCTTGCCCTTGTCAATGTTGATAGTGTTTTCTCCTTTACCCACCAAGCTCTTCCAGCCCAGACATTTTGCTATTAGAACCTCCCTGTCTGTGGGTGTGTAGGTGTTCTTGCTACCTGTGTTAGTCTCCTTTCTCCCTTCACAGTTTTGGTTTGGGCCGCCTACGATGGACTTCTTCCTCGCTTTCTTTCTTTTTCCTCCCGAGGCGCCTTCCATACCCTCAGTACAGGCTCCAGATTGAAATGTGACAATCCTCTGCGTGATTGTCATAGGGACAATAGCTATCGAGTTGTCCTTTCCCTTCCTTTGGTTGACGTTATCTTGACTACCTCCTCCATTTCGTTGCCCCCTCATTACCAAGTATATCCAGATTCGCTTCACCATTACCCTTCTTAGCTGTCTCCTTCCCCTCCCTTTCCTTCTACAGTGCTGGTTAATATGGCCGAAACAGTGGCAATTCCTGCACACAAGGGGGTACCGACTCATACTCAATATCTTGATATTACTTATTCCCATTTGGAAGCAGCACGCCCACTCTGTTAGGTAGCTCACTCTCCGCTTCAATCTCCACGAAGCATCGAGCATATGCTATAGCCTCATCCGTTTTGCCATCAGGGTGTCCATCCGCAATGGTTTTGCCATCAGGGTGTCCATCCGCAATGCTATATATATATATATTTTTTTCTTCAAAATATGTATATATATATATATATATATATATATATATATATATATACTGCATAAAACTGTCTTTAAAGATAGCTTCCTATAGCAGAAATTGAAAGGTTTTCAAGACTTGGTCCTAATAAATCTATTGCAAAAACATTATAGTCTACTTCAAAAACAAATCATCTAACATTGGAATCCTAACTGCGTAACTACAATTTTATGGGGAAATAATGAGTACACATCACCACAAGTTTTATCGTTTATTAATAGATACAAGAGGTTCCCAAACCTCCTTGCAGGGTTTTGTGCAATTTTGACTCGTATAGGAGCTGGGGATGCTTCATCTTAGCATTTTTTTTCTAATTAAAGTATGCGTCACCATCAAAGTAAGCATAAAGAATCAGTAAGTTAAAATTTATATGAGTAAATTTATGTGATACCATTCGTATTTAAGGAACCATTAAATTTGTTTTTAGATTATTATATTCTTTGTTAAGATAAAATCCATGCTCTTGATTTAGACCATGGAAATAAATGGATATCATTTAGTGCAAGTGTACATTGGTCATGAAAATATATTATTGTACAAACTAAGAAACTCATATAAAGTTACAAACATATGCCAGGATGTCGATAGTGCAAATGAACCCAGCTATTGTTAATGTGTAGTGAAGGGATACAAATCAACTGGAAAACTAAAGATCATATTGACAGTCATTGGGACTTAAACATTCTTTCCATCTATGTGTTGACCCACTTTTCTATTATAAGAAAATCTACTTCCTTTCTTAGTACTAGACTTCATAATGAGCAATTCATTAAGGAGAACAAAGTATCTTACTATTAGTTCAGTTCTAACAAATTAGAAACAGGAACAAAGTTTCCTTACTATATATATAATGTCGCCTGAACTTCAAATAATCTGAATCTTGCAAGACACATGGATCGAGCTTTTTGATTGTAGAAGGCTCTCCTGAACTCAGAGTTGTACACTAAACTCGTTCATATGAACCTTCTCCGATGAAAAACTTCTGGCCAAAATTATAGGTCAATTTGTTCAGCTCGACCAGTGGAATGGCTGGTACTTCAATAGGCAAGGCCTTTTTAGGACCTCCAATTTTGGCAGCGCATTGGGCCTTCTGGCTTTCTATCTAGATAATAAACAAAAACATATAATTATGAAGGAGAGAAAGGAATATTTGTGAAACACAAGTGTCAATAATTGAACTTAGCCATATAGTTAAGGTAGTTAAGAGTAAACCGATAAAGTAAAGAACTAGTGTATTTAAAACTATATAAAATTCGTGGTTGTTGGCCACTAATATTCATGTAATCACTATCATATTGCTACTTAAACTTAGCATTGTCCTAAATGTTTTATATCATATTGTTATGCTTGTATCATATTGTTTTGTTCGTCTAATATGTTCTTAGACATGCAGTAAGCATGATCAAGCTTTGTCAAACCAGGACATATGCAATGGGCCAAAGACGGCGTTATACAAGGAGATTTCTCTGAACCGCCTAACGACATATCCGGGGCCTCGCATCGGTGGTTCCGCTGCCCGGTCAGCGGACAGGGGTCGAGGGGGCAGCGCCCCCCGTGTGGGTTCGGGGGCGAAGCCCCCGAAAGGTATTCAGATTTCCATATATGTTTATCTTTGGACGAACGCCGTCAAGTGAAAAAGGCGTCTTCAAGTCTGCTCAAATATTTGAAGAAAGGCGTCATCAAAGGGCTCTTGGTTTTCCTATTTTATCAATATAATTTTTTATATTTATTGAGTCTAGGAATACGATGTACACTGTATTGTACTGGCAAATAGGCACCCAAGAAACATTTTCAAAATATCCTTTTATTTTGAAAATAAGCCCACTTACAAAAGCCCAAACTACTTCCTAACTGTTTGCCTTTTCAAAAAACCCAAAAACCAATTTATGAAAACCCTGACAGAACTCAAACAGAACTCGGCCAGGGTTCGGCCAGAGTTCGGTTAGTGCCCGTTGGATTTTGAACTTGGTCTTCCCGCAGTTACGGATCTTGCCGAGATTTTCTCAAAGAGTTCTGCCCGAATTCTGTCAGAATTCTGCCTTTGGAAAAACTATAAATAGAGAAGAATTTCGATCATTTTAACACACCAATTCACTTGTATATCTTTTCTCTATAAGCCTACTACTTTTTCAAAAGTGTTCTGAGCTATTCATTTTCAAATCCCAAGCCAGTTACAATCCTCTAGTCGATTTGCTAATGCTGTACGGTCTAGAAGTTTCAGAGTGATTGTAATCAGAGATTTGATTGAAGAAAGACACTTCATAATTGAAGTTGGTCGAGTACTTCGGATCAAAGCTCGCGTTGTAGAGGTTGCAAGAACTTCGGATGAAAATTTGTGGTAATTTTCCATAGTGGATTCAACTGGAAGCTAGAGTTCTTCTGACTGGACTAGTCCTCACAAGAGGCAAAATAGTATACATCCTTGTGTTTGCGTTTTCTCTCTGCTCTCTATTTTTTATTTACTTACTTGTGATATATTCTGTGATCTTGCTGCTAATATTTCTTTTAATTAGCTAATTTCCGCAACCTACTCTATTCACCCCTCTCTAGAGTATTGCGCTTTATAACTCGTTCCTACGATCGGTCCTACAATTGGTATCAAAGCTCATTCTTGAAACTAACATGAGTCGTGCCCTCGAGAAAATCGATGTCAGTGATGTCATCGAGCGGGGCACCTTCGTTTGGAAGACCAAGGATTTCCACTAGCAACACATCATTGAACTCGATATCTATCCCGCCAACACAAGTCCTTGCGGTAAAAGTGTCTAACATGAAGTTACAATAGAACAATCTAATGGCATTAGTAGCTATAGGGAATTGTAGGGTAGCAAGATGGTGTAACCCTAATGCCTCAAAGTAGGGATGGTGATCAGGAAATACAGTCCACTTAATCGGAGAGCCTGTGCATATAGTACGCATAGCAAAATCGGCATACCAAAGTAATGCTTTGTCGTGAGTTTTGAAGTAAAACTCATCCGATGCGCCGTTATCTGATTGGACCGGGGAAAAAAGAGAATCCGTGTTCAGATCAGAAGACGATGCCTCTTCACTGGCATGTATTTTGTATAAACCAATTGTAGGACCGATTGTAGGTTTGTACCCAAAACAAATTTCTTCTTTAATAACCGAGAAGTTAAGAAGAATTATTGCAATATGAAATAAACTATATTCTATGGATTTTAAAAAAAATCTTAGAACAATGTTGCATACGGTATAAGATGTATCAATTACATTAATCCATATGTGCTACAAAATTATTGGGTAACAATAAAATATAAAACATTTATAAATCAAAATATAGGACCTAGATACGCTGATGTATTTTGGAACCTAGGGGACTGGGTTCAGTACCTTGGATCCAGAACTAGATAATAGTTGTATTAGACCTTAATAAATCTTAAGTTTATAAAGTATTGATCGCTTTGAGTTAGCTGTAGGGGCCGATTTCCAGTTAGCGGTAGTTTGAAGACTAGTACACCGTGTCGCTTCAGGCTATTTACACCTGTATGATAGAAGGACCCTTTCGGCTTGTTCCTAAAAGGATCTCTAATCTTAAGAACGTAGATTCAAAGGAACATATGCAGTATCATCGAACAACATCGAAATCCAGAATCTCTAAATATAAAAGAAGTAAATACCCAAAGAATGGTTTATCAAGATAAAAAAAATTTAAATAAGAGTCATGTATCCAAAATATTAATCAAAAAGCCAAGAAAAACATAATTAAAAGAGGCTTTGAGGAAGAAGCTAATAAGAGAAGAACATTAATTTGTTTAAAGTAATCAATAGCTGAAGTATGAGATAAGTACAAGTTTGAAACTACTTTTTAAAATAATATAGAACTTGAACTTAACTCATATATCCCCATAAATATACATATACAAAAATATAAGAAACATATGAGCAATATATAAATGAAAATGAATTATTCATGTATCCTTAATAAGCATAAAAAATATCACAAGATCAAAAACATGCATAAATATGTTATGTCAGACAAAGATTTAATTGATTCATAAGAAGTTAATCACAATAAAAAAATAGTAAATAAATTATGCAAGCACAATGTTAACACAAAAGTATATGTATATACTTTCAACTAAATAGGAGACTTGTGATGAACATACATACTCACAAAATACTGATCAAAGTAAATATGACATGTTAAAGACAAATCGGTAAGAAGTGGCAATTAAAAAATATTAAAGACAAAGAGTCAAAAACATACTCACCCAAAAAAAACTCCTATGCATGCTTCAAGAAAAAAGATTAAGAGTAAATAGCATACATAGACAAATGTGTCACACTAATGGAAAGTGAGTAAAAGACTATTTAGTGTAAACTAAACAGCTAGTCAAGCTAGGATTATATCTCACATTGATTCAAACAATAGACAATTTAAAAGATATCAATGAAAGCTAATAGCAAGACATCGGTAAGAACGTGCTAGATATTAAAAACTATTCATAAGTGGTTATAGTGATCACACTTCTGTTGGTGCAATTGCATGGAAGATGACCTTTTTAGCTTTGCAATCACCAACATGTTCCATGGTTCAATTTGATATGAGAAGCTTCACCTGTAATATTAGGTGAAGACTTTGGTATCCAATACTTGGATCCACATTTGTTAGCTTTGGGAACCCATTTGCACAAGTTCATATCAACAAGTTTTCTAATCTTTCAATGATTAGAAACATGTCCATTTATACCACAATAATTACAAAAAGAATTAACATTAGTACTATGTGCAGCAGTATGAGAACGTACAGTAGTGTGATATGGTGTACGTGTGTCACGACCCGCACCTAAGGTAGGGGCACGAGTATGTGGTTACGTCCAGCCTAAGCCGCAGAATCGACGGTAGAACACTGTATAGGTCTTCTATAAATACTACAACTAGACAAAATATAAGGGTACCTGTCATCTCCGTACGGAGGTATAATATGGCATAACTCAATCACAAGACAAATTAGGATAGATAGCACGAAATGGAAATATGATAGAAGGGAAAACTGGAAAAGAGTTCAAGATCCAACACAAGCTCAGTGATATAAATACATCACAGAAACTCAAAATATAATATAAAAACTACAGTCTGAAAGCACTAGCTGGATCGCAGTCCAGACAAGCCTAACTAAGCTATACTAGTCAAGGGGTACAACATCTAGTGGCTCTGCTACCAGGTCAAAGTCCTGGCCTAGGTCTCCATCTGCCCCGACCCCATAGTAGGTCGAGCAGTCGGCCTCGGAATCATCTATAATATATCAACGATATCCAGTCAGAAAAATGACCAAGTACAAACACTAATAGCAGTTCCATATGAATTGAAAAATTCTATAAGAGATAATTATAATAAAATATAAGACAAAGATGTAGGATGACTTGGGAGCTATTCAGAAGCCGAGTTACAATCGATAAACCAAACAAGGACCGGAGTTGTAACCCTTCTCCCAAACAGAACTTAGCCTCCAATCAAGGTATAGCATAAGAGCATGTGGAACATGTGAGTAATGAATATCATAACATGGTAAAAAAGTATTGAATGTAGAACTGAACAGGAAACATGATGAGATAAAATAAATATAAAATGTGCCTTGAATTATTAGAGCATTATGTGATCGGCTTGGGAAAGTTACAGGACAGGCTATCCACTTGGCCCAACAATCACAAAAAATCTCTAGAAAGGGTCATGCCGGCCAACCTGGATAACAAGCACAAGGAATAGGATCTCGCTACACCCTACGTGAGGTGAGAGTGGCGCAAGCACAAGAATATAGTGATAGGGTGGCTTTGATCACATAACCCCTAATAATTCCCCATCTATGAATAGTATAATGGATCCGGACATGACACGCCATGACACGGGATTCCATAAGAGGGTAGCAAGTCCCCTTAGAAATCGGTGTCTATATAAGTACATGGAATAAGACAAAAAATGTACCAATATATCAAAAAAATCTAGTAACAACATCTCATGTCATGATCCAACATATACTAGTCCGTGAACTATTGTGTCTGAAAATTAAGTAAAACACAACAACTGAATCAGATATAGCAGATATCAAGGCAGTAAAAACTATCAGTGATGTACTCGCCTACGGTCCTGAGCTGATAAGGTGAATAGATGCTCAGAGTAATCACAGACCTAAAGATGAGATATCATAAGTCAAAACAGGGTTTAATAATGAAAGGGAAGCTAATCAAATCATGATATGCAAGTCTAAGTCAAACTAGGTCAAACTAGATCATACTGGGCCAAACTAGGTCATACTCTAGAACACACAAGGTCACAGGAAGTCAATCCAAGTCAAACTAGGTCAATCTGGGTCAAAGGTTGACTTACAGTTGACTTTTGGTTAACTGGTCAACTCTGGTCAACTTAGGTCAACCTTAGGTCAAACTAGGCAAATGTTGACTAACAGTTGACTTTCAGTCAACTGGTCAACTCTGGTTTGGTTTTGGGTCAATTCTAGGTAAAGTGTTGACTCGTAGTTGACTTTGGTCAAAAAGTCAACTCTTGGTCAGCAGGGGTCAAAACTAGACTATACTACCCTTATCTAACCATTACCTACCAAGACAACCTATTTCTAACCCCATCTTAACAATCAAAACCCCATTTTAGACTTTATCCCAAAATCCTACTTTTACCCTCTAAGATACTGATTTGTATCTTAGGATACCCACTCATCTACATCCTAAGAAACTAACGTAGATACTAGATACTAGTAAGATACCAACCTATATCTTACCCCAAGATACCATATACCTTAGCCCTATTGATATTCTAATACCAATACCTTAGTTGTAAACCCAATACCTTAGTCTAGGTATAAATACCTTAACTACCAATATACCAATCTTAGATATCTAATATCTATCCTAGACAACTAGCTAACCAATAACTTAGATATCTAACTTTAGTTACCTAGGTAAACCTGTAAAATCCCTAAATTTCTACTATTTTTCTTATTTATTTATTAAATTTAGTACTGATTTAAAATTTCGTATTGTACGTCGCGCACGAAATTTTATTTTCCGTAGTTGCTCGTCGAGTGCGAATATGTTCGAGCTTACATATTTTAGAAAAATATTTTCTCTATTTTATTATACACTTCCAAAATATTATATAATTATTCTTGCTATAAAAAGCCTTTTGTTTTTAGCAGTTATTAATCATAAATAATATTTTATTGTATACTAGGAAAAACATAATCGTGTATGCATTATTCGTGCATACATATATTTCGAAATTACTTATTAGTCTATTTTAAATAAAAATATAATTTTTGAGATTTATTAATATTAATATTTTATTATTCAAAAAGATATTTAAAATATTTATTATTTTCGAAATTATTATTATTGGTATTTTGAAAAATATATTTGAAAGATATTATGGCCATTTAAATCTTGATTTGAATTTATGTATTTATTTAAATAGTTAAATAATTGAAATTTGATTTATTAATTTGATTTTAAACTAAGGGAATTAAATTAGATTTAATTGGATTTGGATTGGATTTGATTTGATTGATTTTAAATTAATACATGAATTATCTACTTTGGGTTTTAAATAAATCCTAATCCTATCCAATTGGGAATTTCCACATCCTATAAATAGGCAGGTACTCCTCCAATATTTCTCCAAATTTCCACAAAGTGAGTGCATCGTGTCCATGACCGTGTCCGTGTCCCATCCACTATGTGTTTCATTGTACAAATACATTACTCCACCCCGGGTCTGACAGATCCGAACCTCCGTCCCCGTCGTGTCGGATACACCCGACACGACTCATCCAAACCCTAGCCCTAAATCCTAAACCTATCCCTACCAATGACACCGTCTTCTCCACCAAGCCGTACTCCCCTCGGTTCTGGCCCGACTTCCCAACTCCGACTTGTCTCTCTCCTTTGCCGACAGCCACCACCGTCAACAAAATACCACCAACCAGCAGCCAACAACCACGAACAAACCCAAATAAAAACCAGCCACAAAAATTTAAAACCCTCACCTATTGTCGCCGCCGTGGCCGCACGCCGCAGCGTCTTCCCGGTCCTCCGCCACCCGCCGGTCAGCGCCCCCGACTCCGCCGGCTGGATCCGTCTGTCCCCCGCCGGTGCCGCCTGGCTGTGCCCCAAACCCCCGCCTCCGCGAGCTCAGGCCGCTCCGCCACGCCAGTTCGCAGCACCGCCGGCGCCGATGCGACGCCGCCGAACCCAACCGCTGCCCCTCGATCTGCCGAACCACCGTGCGTGCTCGAGCCTCCGTCTAGAAACCCTCGAGCGCGTCGCACCCCGCCGCCGCGGGCTCGTGTGACCCCCGACCGCCCTTGCCGCTGCCTACACCTCTCCCTCGCGTCCAGCTCGGTGAACCCCGCCGGCGTCGCAGCTCGCCGCCCCACGAACAGCCTAGCGCCGCCGCCCTGTCCTCTACGGCGCCGCCCCGCCTTCCTCGACGCCGACGAACCCCTGAACCCTCTTTCCGTGCGCCCCTCGACCAACGGACCACCCATTTCCCCTTTCCGATCACGCTCTTCCACCCTCGCCGCGCCGAGGCCGAACCCGCCCAGCGCCGGCGACTTTCCCGACCGCCACCGCCCCCGCTCTCAAACCGCCTCACCCTTCCTTTCTCTCTCTATTTTTACTACTTTACTGAGTTTAGTACTTTACTGAGTTTAACTTCTTATATTTTACTGAAAGAGTGAGAACCACAAAACCACATGTGTTTTTTATTTGTTTTTTATTTATTTATTTTATTTATTTTTTATTATTTCATTTTTTTGTTTGTTATTGTTAATTATTATTATCATATCAATATTATTATTATCATTATTATTACTATTTACTATTATCATAATTTCTATTATTTTCTTTCTCTAAATATAGGTACATTATTATTATCATTAATATTATTAATGTTATCAGTTTTATTATTAAAGTGGCAATTAACTATTATTTTTACCTTTCTAATTAAAGTATATTGATTACAGTGAATTATCTAAGTTATTGACACTATATTTGCTATAGGTATTATTATTATTGATATTATTATTATTCATACTGTTATCATTTTAATTATAAATAAATATTTCAACATTGGGTTGGAAGCCCTAGTTGTATTGCTATATTATTTATGACATTTTAAAAGTACAACTTTACCAAAAATAATTTACTTTAACAAAATATAGGTTTTGTCGTAAAATGGTTTTCCAAAACTATAATTAATTAACAATGATATATATTTTTTTCTAATAAGATATAGTTTTTCCTACTTAAAAATGTATTTTAACTAACTTAGAGTTTTTTGCCGAAAACGATTTTTCTTGACTTTAAGTATTTTAAGTATTTTTCCTATAAATATTTTGACTTACGAAAACTAGTCTTTAGGAATTATAAATATTTTCTAAAACTCATATATATAATATTTATCCATTATTTCTTTGATTTTCTCCTGTCCATAACCAATCCTATTATTCCTATTCCTTCGCCCAATTCAAACCTACCTTATGTCCACCCTAACTAATTTGACCCTTCTGGACCCATTGGAACTGTCCGTGCCACCATCCGAGGTTACCATGTATAGTTGTTGCACCAAAGTCGCAGTTTGTGCCACCTTGATCATCGCAGCACACCAGGCATCCTACCAGGCAAGACACCTTGCCATTTGCTGTTTATTTATTTTAGCTCATATTTCATGCATTAGTATTATTTTCTTTATGCAAAATAAACTGTGATACATGGCTTAACCTGTTAGAACTTACTGTTCATTTATATTTCTTGCTATGTATTATTTTTCTTACACATTAAACCTAGATTTAAGGGACCACCTTTGTGTGTTGCATTCATTGGCCTTGACACGTTGTAACACGAAGTTGTGTGTCGCATGTAGAACATGGAAGTGCGTGATTGGCTGGCTACCAGTACGTACAAGCCGTGCGACAGGAATAACCGCTGATAGAGATTGCATGCTACTTTGACTTAGCGGTTATAGCGATTTTGTGTTGTGGATACAACACAGTAGGCATTGGGCGAGGAGAAGAATTCCTTAGCGTATGGGCTTCGATGCACTTTTCCTTGTGACCCGGACTCTCCGCTGGAGATACGGGGTTGATGACCCATGATTACTGACGGCCACTGACGATTTTGCGGAACGTCATGCTCTTACTGATGGGGCCTCTGGTGCCCATGGGAGGACTACGTCGATCCTATTTAGCCTGGGCCCATGCGTAGAAAGGATTGTTCTTAACTACATATCACTTAGAACGGTAGGCTACCTTTATCCCTTAGGCACGAGTACTTTTGGTTTGGGTACTTGTATCTGACCGTGGCTTGGAACAATAACTTTTCGCGAATTAGTTCGTCACATCTTGTCCTTGTTTGGTTGTAGGTGTGACTTACTACTTCGATGAGAAGGTATTGAACCTTGTTGGGGTCCGGATACCATATTGGATTCATAGCATGGAAAGATACGTCACCGTGAATTAGTTTACCATCTCCTGTCCTTGTTTGGTTGGGGGGATGGTACGCTCGTTCAGTAGGTGCGTATTGGACCATGTTATAATTCGATTGACTTATTTATTTGAGCGATATTTATTCAGTTTATATGGCATGATATTATGTGTCTTGTTACGTTCCTCTGAGGACCTGGTTATCTCGCCAGGTGTGTGTAATTGTCTTTCGCAGGTATTTTAGCTCAAGCCGTGATCATCGCTATTTCTTCGAGGATGATTGCACTTGGATCGTCTTCGCTTCGCTCGCCAAATTTATTTCTTTACTCATGTATTTTTCCTTTACTTGTTGGTAGTGGATTTGTCTCCGCCCAACATATTGTATCAAGACAAATCATTATCTTTATATGATATCTTTTATTCCTTTATTTTGTGTGGATGAGATTAGTTATGGTTCTACTGCATTTTACAGCTTATGTATCCATACGAGGTTTCCATATATTGGAGTATACTTCGTACGAATACAGTTGGCATGTCGATGTACCTAGTCCTACGTATTTTGGGACTGGGGCGTTACATGTTTTTGTAGTGGCCCATGCAGGTCAAGATAAATTGTTTGGTTACTTTACCGTACCAAGCAAGCTTGCGAATAGGATTAGAAGTCTAGGATCTCATCCACATACTTGACCACTTTCTTCAATCTACCGTTTGACTCATTGATTGCATCTTGCTTGATTCCTTCTATCATTATTCTTATCTTCCCTTCGTGCTTATTAGAGAGTGACCCTACTAGTTGGATGTCCCAAAACACCCTTAGCTTATTCTTTTAAGTTGGGTATAATATCCCACATCTTGACACACCCTTGGCCATTAAGGGAATACAATTAGTATTATCTAGCCCATA
Organism: Iris pallida; assembly: GCA_029216955.1. Taxonomy (NCBI): domain Eukaryota; kingdom Viridiplantae; phylum Streptophyta; class Magnoliopsida; order Asparagales; family Iridaceae; genus Iris; species Iris pallida. The sequence goes on from JANAVB010012198.1 coordinate 16,259,278, forward strand.
GAGACTAGAGAAATTTAACCCATTTGGTCAACCAAGCCTTGGTCAATAAACCATAGAATGATTGTATAGGAATAAAAGACTTAGATCCTTATGACTCTTAGACTATTCATGATTGATTTTATTCATCTACCATCGTGCCTACATTTTTTTTTACTATCTAAACTAATGATGCTAATGTAGCCTAGTTTTTGCAAGCCTATCTTTTTATCGAGCTTGTTCAAGACATATGTTATTGGAAGAGCTCCCACTAACATGTTGTCTAATCAGAATTGGTGCATAATGGTCTGATCAACCAAGTGCACTTTGGTTCACTTTTTGCCTATTATTCTACGTGGATGGGAACATAGTTAAACTTGTCCTTTAGAATCCCATCCGCGACTGCCTTGGCAACCCCTTTTGAAATTTTTTTCGGTCGTCCTTGAATCACGTATTCGTATTCGATAACGCCTCTTTCGAACTCTATATTGCTTTCGCCCTCACCCATTTTAGGAGGACGAAAGCGTCATACTAGAACTACCTCTAACCTTCCCATCGGCTATGACCACTCCCACTCGATGTTGCTATATCTTCATCCCAAACTACTCGACCCTATCAAGACCCTCTAATCGCTTAATTAAAGCGAATCTATTTCGTTCTCTTAATCGTGACCCTCATTCATTACCCGTGACCATACCGTATTATTTTTCTATAATCTAGATCGCGATTCATACGACATGATTTTGTTATCGATTGTTCCCCATCGATACCCCCTTGTGTCTTCTCACCCCCCTACTAATTCTTAATTTCGAGGACGAAATTCTTTTAAGTTGGGTAGGATGTAAACCCCCTAAATTTCTACTATTTTTCTTATTTATTTATTAAATTTAGTACTGATTTAAAATTTTGTATTGTACGTCGCATAGTCGTATTGTACGTCATGCACGAAATTTTATTTTTCGTAGTTGTTCGTCGAGTGCGAATATGTGCGAGCGTACATATTTTAGAAAAATATTTCCACTATTTTATTATACACTTCCAAAATATTATATAATTATTCTTGCTATAAAAAGCCCTTTGTTTTTAGCAGTTATTAATCATAAATAATATTTTATTGTATACTAGGAAAAACATAATCATATATGTATTATTCGTGCATACATATATTTCAAAATTATTTATTAGTCTTTTTTAAATAAAAATGTAATTTTTGAGATTTATTAATATTAATATTTTATTATTCAAAAATATATTTAAAAATATTTATTATTTTCAAAATTATTATTATTGGTATTTTGAAAAATATATTTGGAAGATATTGTGGCCATTTAAATCTTGATTTGAATTTATGTATTTATTTAAATAGTTAAATAATTGAAATTTGATTTATTGATTTGATTTTAAACTAAGGGAATTAAATTAGATTTAATTGAATTTGGATTGGATTTGATTTGATTGATTTTAAATTAATACATGAATTATCAACTTTGGGTTTTAAATAAATCCTAATCCTATCCAATTGGGAATTCCCACATCCTATAAATTGGCAGGTACTCCTCTAATATTTTTTCCATAATATTTTTCCAAATTTTCACAAAGTGAGTGCATCGTGTCCATGACCGTGTCCGTGTCACATTTACTATGTGTTTCATTGTACAAATACATTACTCCATCTCGGGTCCGACAGATCCGAACCTCCGTCCCCGTCGTGTCGGACACACCCGACACGACTCATCCAAACCCTAGACCTTAATCCTAAACCTATACCTACCAATGACACCGTAGCCATGACCCGACCCCGTCTTCTCCACCAAGCCGTACTCCCCTCGGTTCTGGCCCGACTTCCCAACTCTGACTAGTCTCCCTCCTTTGCCGACAGCCACCACCGTCAATAAAATACCACCAACCAGCGGCCAACAACCACGAGCAAACCCAAAACCCAAATAAAAACCAGCCACAAAAATTTAAAACCCTCACCTATTGTCGCCGCCGTGGCCGCACGCCGTAGCATCGTCCCGGTCCTCTGCCACCCGCCGGCTGGATCCGTCTGTCCCCCGCCGGTGCCGCCTGGCTGTGCCCTAAACCCCCGCCTCCGCGAGATCAGGCCGCTCCGCCGTGCCAGTTCGCAGCACCGCCGGCGCCGATCCGACGTCGCCGAACCCAACCGCTGCCCCTCGATCCGCCGAACCACCGTGCGTGCTCGAGCCTTCATCTAGAAACCCACAAGCGTGTCGCACCCCGCTGCCGTGGGCTCGTGTGACCCCCGACCGCCCTTGCCGCCGCCTACAACTCTCCTCCGCGTCCAGCCCGGCGAACCCCCGTCGACGTCGCAGCTCGCTGCCCCCACGAACAGCCCAGCGCCGCCGTCCTGTCCTCCACGGCGCCGCCCCGCCTTCCTCGGCCCCGACGAACCCCGAAACCCTCTTTCCGTGCGCCCCTCGACCACCGGACCACCCATTTCCCCTTTCCGATCCCGCTCTTCCACCCTCGCCGCGCCGAGGCCGAGCCCGCCCGGCGCCGGCGACTTTCCCGACCGCCACCGCCCCCTCTCTCGAACCGTCTCACCCTTCCTTTCTCTCTCTCTATTTTGTTACTTTACTGAGTTTAATACTTTACTGAGTTTAACTTCTTATATTTTATTGAAAGGGTGAGAACCACATGTGTTATTTATTTATTTATTTTATTTATTTTTTATTATTTCATTTTTTTGTTTGTTATTGTTAATTATTATTATCATATCATTATTATTATCATTATTATTACTATTTACTATTATCATAATTTCTATTATTTTCTTTCTCTAAATATAGGTACATCATTATTATCATTAATATTATTAATGTTATCAGTTTTATTATTAAAGTGGCAATTAACTTTTATTTTTACCTTTCTAATTAAAGTATATTGATTACAGTAAATTATCTAAATTATTGGCACTATATTTGCTATAGGTATTATTGTTATTGATATTATTGTTATTCATAGAGTTATCATTTTAAGTATAAATAAATATTTCAATATTGGGTTGGAAGCCCTAGTTGTATTGCTATATTATTTATGACATTTTAAAAGTATAGCTTTACCAAAAATAATCTACTTTAACAAAATATAGGTTTTATCGTAAAATGGTTTTCCAAATCTATAATTAATTAACAATTATATATATTTTTTTCTAATAAGATATAGTTGTTCCTACTTAAAAATGTATTTTAACTAACTTAGAGTTTTTTGCCGAAAACGATTTTTCTTGACTTTAAGTATTTTAAATATTTTTCCTATAAATATTTTGACTTACGAGAACTAGTCTTTAGGAATTATAAATATTTTCTAAAACTCGTATATATAATATTTATCCATTATTTCTGTGATTTTCTCCTGTCCATAACCAGTCCTATTATTCCTATTCCTTCGCCCAATTCAAGCCTACCTTATGTCCACCCTAACTAATTTTACCCTTCTGGACCCAATGGAACTGTCCGTGCCACCACCCGAGGTTACCATGTATAGTTGTTGCACCGAAGTCGCAGTTTGTGCCACCTTGATCATCGCAGCACACCAGGCGTCATACCAGGCAAGACACCTTGCCATTTGCTGTTTATTTATTTTAGCTCATATTTCATGCATTAGTATTATTTTCTTTATGCAAAATAAACTGTGATACATGGCTTAACCTGTTAGAACTTACTGTTCATTTATATTTTCTGCTATGTATTATTTTTCTTACACATTAAACCTAGATTTAAGGGACCACCTTTGTGTGTTGCATTCATTAGCCTTGACACGTTGTAACACGAAGTTGTGTGTCGCATGTAGAATACGAAAGTGTGTGATTGGCTGGCCACCAGTACGTACAAGTCGTGCGATAGGAATAACCGCTAATAGAGATTGCATGCTAGTTTGACTTAGCGGTTATAGCGGTTTTGTGTTGTGGATACAACACAGTAGGCATTGGGCGGGGAGGACAATTCCTTAGCGTATGGGCTTCGATGCACTTTTCCTTGTGACCCGGACTCCCTGCTGGAGATACGGGGTTGATGACCCATGATTACTGACGGCCACTGACGATTCTGCGGAACGTCATGCTCTTACTGATGGGGCCTCTGGTGCCCATGGGGGGACTACGTCGATCCTATTTAGCCTGGGCCCATGCGTAGAAAGGATTGTTCTTAACTACATATCACTTAGAACGGTAGGCTACCTTTATCCGTTAGGCACGAGTACTTTTGGTTTGGGTACTTGTATCTGACCGTGGCTTGGAACAATAACTTTTTACGGATTAGTTCGTCACATCTTGTCCTTGTTTGGTTGTAGGTGTGACTTACTACTTCGATGAGAAGGTATTGAACCTTGTTGGGGTCCGGATACCATATTGGATTCATAGCATAGAAATATACGTCACCGTGAATTAGTTTACCATCTCCTGTCCTTGTTTGGTTGGGGGGATGGTACGCTCGTTCAGTAGGTGCGTATTGGACCATGTTATAATTCGATTGACTTATTTATTTGAGCGATATTTATTCAGTTTATATGGCATGATATTATGTGTCTTGTTACGTCCCTCTGAGGACCTGGTTATCTCGCCAGGTGTGTGCTATTGTCTTTCGCAGGTATTTTAGCTCTAGCCGTGATCATCGCTATTTCTTCGAGGATGATTGCACTTGGATCGTCTTCGCTTCGCTCGCCAAATTTATTTCTTTACTCATGTATTTTTCCTTTACTTGTTGGTAGTGGATTTGTCTCCGCCCAACATATTGTATCAAGACAAATCATTATCTTTATATGATATCTTTTATTCCTTTATTTTGTGTGGATGAGATTAGTTATGGTTCTACTGTATTTTACAGCTTATGTATCTATACGAGGTTTCTATATATTGGAGTATACTTAGTACGAATACAACTGGCATGTCGATGTACCTAGTCCTACGTATTTTGGGACTGGGGCGTTACAAAACCCAATACCTTACCTTCTAATAAGGTAAACCCATTACCTTAATGTAAGATAAACCATTACCTTGGTTCGAAACTAATACCTTAACCTCTAATACTAATACCTTAAATATCTAGCCTCTAACCATCCACCCTAAATATTAGATAGTCAATACCTTATTAGCTAATACCTTAGTATAAAGTAAATTCCCTCTACCTTGTAGGTAAGTCCCCTTTACCTTGTAGGTAAATACATTACCTTAAGATAATAGCCAAATACCCAAAATATCCTAAGATACCACTATGGCATCTTAAGATATCACTCTATATCCTAACTTATATCTCTAATACAAGATACTAACCAACTCTAACATATAACTTCTAACCATCTATTCTAACTTAGAAATCTAACACAACTAACATCCACTAACTAATATCTAACCATAACATATATGTATATATATCCATCTCTAACTCTAACCAACTAACATATGTCTTCTCTAACTAACAATAACATAGACTAACACAACTAACTATCTAACTTATACAAGATATCACTATCTAACTTCTATGATACCTCTAACCTCTACATAGATTCTAACACAACCACTAACATACTAACATATCCATACATACAACATCTAAATTCCTCTCCAATCCAACACTAACCTACACACAAAAACACATATACCAAATCTACCCCTTCTCTTCTAACACACCCATACACATCTATATACAAACACAATACCACTCAACCAAAATACAAATCACTCAACAAACCACACTAGCCTCAAGTCAAATAGGATGGCATGATCCTCCCAACTCTCTTACCTTCACAACACACACACTACACTACCATCTATACAACATCAAACACACACTAGCACATATCCTGTATCAATCCCACTTCTCTCCACTAACCACACACATCCTTATATCATTCAAACACACACACTATACTAACATATATTACATAACAATAATATGTATACATATATATACTATATCATACATATTTTTGACAACCTATGATACCTACATTCACATGATATCCATACTAGGCTCATAGGTTACACAAAATGCCTATGTCACATAGTCACTCTTCTACTTAAAACTAATACTGTACTAATTGGGCCTTTATTAAATTCTAGGATTAAAGTATGTTGTAGCCCTTCGTGTTAGCTTTCCGAAACTTCAAATGGATCACATTTTCGTGTCTGGAAACTCCTGGAATCGCAAAAACACCGAAATGCGTTCGTCTTTCGTACAGCTGACACTCAAACAATTCTACAGAAAGTTGTAGAATGAATTTGGCTTATTAAAATATATATTGGAAAGCTAACTTCGATACGCTTCTTTTAAAAAAACGGAAGATTAATCGGAGTTCTGCGGTAAAAGTTATGGCATTTCTAAGTTGCGTTGGCTACTAAAAACGTGGATAAAATTTTTGACGAACTTGGGTTATTTTGAACAAAAGAAACACATGTAGGCCAAGATACTTGGATACCAACATAGGTATCCAAATAAAACTCATTCTAACCATCCTAACTAAGATCAATCCACTCTCTAACCATTCTAAAACTGAATTTAAAACATAATTAATCCTATTAGGCAATAAACCAAACACATGGGGTGTCCTAATTTGGGATCTATCATGTAGGACACAAAACACATATCTAAAATCCACAAGAGAGATCCAAATGACCTCAAACTAGAACCTAAAGGGGGTACATGCATGGGATGGATCCTATGGATTCAAAACTAACTAATATGCATAGAAAATCAATTTAGAGGGTTGGTTTTACCTATTAGGAGTGGGATCCCAATGATACACTCAAAGGACACGGTTCCGACACAAAAGCTCCTCCAAAATGGACACCCTTCCTTGCTCCTTGCTCCCAATCCTTGCTAGCACCTCCTTCTTGGTTGAATGAGAAGAAATGATGGAAGATTGGAAGAAGAATGGAGGGATTTGGAGATCAAAATCAAGAGGGAAGCTCTCAAGTTTGGGGAAGAACAAATTTAGGGAAAAAAAGAGCCAAGTATGAAATAAAAGAGAGGGACACCTCTCCTCCTATAGGGGACTGGCCATACATGCCCTAATGGGCCTATGTGAAATGTCCAAGATGCCCCTACAAGTCTCCTTTGGGTCAACTTAAGTCATGACAAGGTTTGTGTTCAAAAAGGTCAAGTTTAAGTCTCTAATTTAACCATTCTAAGCAAGTAGGATTAGTATAATGATACTAATTTAATTAGTGGTGTTTGCGGGCCATGCCTAACTAATCTTGGGGTCCCGTCTAGAGTCTAAGCTACCCGGGTCACTAACACAAGTCGAAACGAGATAAAAATCGAACCCGACTTAACAAATCCCATAAAATTAATATTAAAATATAAAAATTTCGAAACTATTAAAATATGAAAAATGACCAAAATCACAATACATCAATTTAAATATTATTAAATAATCTAAAATTTACCAATTAATCAAAATTCTAAATAATTCAGAAGTCGCAAAATGACCAAAATACACTTAGCCTAAAAAGTGGTAGTTAACTAATCTAATCACACTGGTTAGGCCTCCAAGGTCATGGTTAGTCTCTAGGCTAAACAGTTCTAAGGTTACACTAGCAAAACATCAAAATCATAATACACTAATTTAAATAATTTTAAATTAATTAAAATTCACCATGAATTATTATTTAATATTAAACGATAGATTTTTACAAAAGTTTAAAATTACCCTCATTTTAGAAAAGTGGTGGTTACAACGTGGATACCTGTAATAGAAAGCATGGTTATATGAAACTTTAGCTTTGCTTGCTTCCTTTCTAGATGATCTGTCGTGTGTGACTTTGTGATGTGCTAAGTGTCGTGTTAGAATGAGTCGTAGGTTGTATTACCTGCTTTCCCAGTCCAATCTCTAACTTTTTAGAGTTAGCATAGATCTCATCATACTTAGCAGAAAGAGCATCATTTGTACATGAAGCAATAAAATATTTCTTCTTTTCTGATTCTAATTTCTCCTTAAGTTTAGCATTTTCTTGAGTGCTTTTCTCAATGCAATCAAGTGCCTCATGCAATCTAAACTCAAGTGTGGAAATCTTAGTAGAACTATCAAAAGTAGAAGTATTTCTTGCATCATTCAATAAACGAGTAAGCTTCTCATTCTCACGCTTATAGGATAGAATATCCGTTGTAGCTTGCTTATAGGGGTATAAAATGGACAAAGTAGTCTGTTGCTCGTACGTGTCCGGCTCGATAAATGGTTCGACCGTGGGCTGTCCGATTGATTAACGAACAAAACTTGGACATATTTTTTGGTCCGTTTAAAAATCAGACATGGACACGGTCATACCCATGTCCGGTCCGAATTTGTCCGTGAACCGTACGATAATGGAAACTCATTTTGGTTTTGCATCAATTATATCATATCATTTTGGTTTTGCATCAATTGTTTGTTGTCCGGTCTCGATTTTTATTAACCTTTTACCATTGTTAGTTGTATTCTATAAGCTTCCATTATATTTTCTTTCAACTTAATTTTTTTTTACCAACTATCAAGGAATCTTGATAAAATAATAGCTTTTGGTAATATATTTAATTTGTCTGCAGACCGTTCGATTGAATTAACGAACAGTGGTTATCCGTGTTCATCCGGTCCGAATTCGAACAGTGGACTGTCCATGTCCGTCCGTCCGAACTCATTTTTATTTTCGAACCGAACACGGACAGTAGACTGTCCGTGTCCGTCCGACCCGTTTATACCCCTACTTGCTTATACTTATCTAATACTTTCTTGTGTTCTTCTAATAGATCACTGAAAGCATCAGATAACTCATCATAAGAAAATTCAATCTCTTTAAGAAGGGAATTATTCTGTACCTCGTTAGATAATGCCATTGAGCATAAATTTGTAGCTTTATGAAGTCTCTCTTCTTCTTCTTCTTTAGAATCTCTTGCTTCGCTTTCACACCATATGCTCGTGCTAGTATACTTGTGAGATGATGATCTTTCTTCTCTTGATCGTTCGTAGTGACTCTCCTTTCTAGCAGTAATACAATCTTCTTGGATGTGGCCTATCTTCTTGCAGTTGTCACATACAAGCTCTTTTTCGTATAAAGGATTGTGTTTTACCTTAAATCCCAATTCCATCATATACATATTTGCATCATTAAGAAGACTATCCTCCTTTCTGGAGTTGCTAGCTTTGCTTTCATACCTGCACTCATAAGTAGCTTCAAGAACTTTCCAAATTTTATGAGATGTTGTGCAAGTAGTAATAAGATTAAATACATTTGTGTCTACAGCAGAATAAAGGATATGTATAGCTTTTGCATCAAGGCTAGCTAACTTCTTCTCTTCCTCCGTGTAATTATAATAAGGCTTGTTGATTACAGAGGATATAAGAATAGAAGTGATAGTAGGCTTTTTGTAGCCATTGACAACAATTGACCATAAGTCAAAATCTAGAGACTTCAAGTAGAAGTTCATTCGTGTCTTCCAATAACTATAGTTTGTTCCATCAAACAGTGGGAGACTATTTGAGGATTGCTCTTCAGTTATGAAGTACATACTTGCCATAAGTGATACTGTGATCTATGTAACAGCTGTAATAAATAAAAATATAATAGCAATGTTACATTGCTTTACCTGTATAACCCGCTCTGATAATGATGATCTGCTCGAAGAATGTTAAGCCAAATAATAGAGTCCTTGCTATGATACCAATTGAAGGAGCAATTGGTATAAGCAATAATATCTTTATAAGAAGCACCTGCAATAATATCTCTAGAAGGAGCACCTGTTCTGATACCAATTGTAGGAGCAATTGGTATGAGCAGCAAT